>CAUYON010087174.1:0-61907 GCA_963573935.1 Arctocebus calabarensis
GCATCACAGCTCACAGCAACCTCCAATTCCTGGGCTCAAGCGAGTCTCCTGCCTCTGCCTCCCAAGTAGCTGAGACTACAGGCGCCCGCCACAACGCCCAGCTATTTTTGTTTGGGTTGCAGCCGTCATTGTTGGTTGTCGGGCCCAGGCTGGATTTGAACCCGCCAGCTCAGGTTTACATGGCTGGCGCCTTAACCCGCTGAGCCACAGGCTCCAAGCCGACCGTGCCGATTCTTGAAGGATGCGTATTGTTTTGTTGGCCTGGAGGGGGGAGGACATTCTGGGCAGAAGATGTTTGTGATGGAAACACCTACTAGCTGCAGCCCTGCTCAACGACAGGGCCTGTTCTGCTTTCACAGCCCCTCTGCCCCCTTTGTGTGACTAAGAACCAGAAAATAAGTAAGTGAAACAGCACCCAGATGTGAGTGGTCCTGTGACAAAGTAGTAGATGGTCGTGCTGGGGACCCGGGTGGGCTGCCCTGCCCACCTCATGTTCGAGTAGACATGAGGAGCGCGGCCCGTTCCCTGGTCCCATGGACCAGAAAGCCTGAGTGGCACAGGTGTCCTCTCTCCCCAGAGTCCCCATGGGCCCAGCGTCCCTGTCACACCTGAGTCAGCCTGCCTGCTCTCTCTGCGGGAGCATCCCCTGGGTGCAGGACTAGTCGGAATCAACGTCTCAGCCCAGTCCTCAGAGCCCCTCGCTGCCTGTACTGATCTCCTTCACTCATCACCGTCTTCATCATCACCCCCTGGTTTCCCATCCACAGTGGAAAGCATTTGGTCCTCCTCCCTCACCTCCCTCCCTCCAATACTTGTCACCCCTTCTGGCTAGTGTCCCGGGACTCACCCAGCCTGAAGGCCGATCCTCATAAGTGATGCATTTTCCCCCAGTGTTGACAGTGGCAGGTGGGGACTGGAGGGACAGAGAGTTCTCTGCGTGGTGTCGTCCACCCCTTCAGTGTTTCCATCTGAACTGAGGACTGGGGTAAGGGACTCGCGGCTCAGCTTTTCCGACACCCCAGAAGAGGGAAGAGCAAAGCAGGTAGCCCCACAGCGAGTTTGCAAGCCCGGCTGTGAATGTCTAAACTCCGTTTCATGTGTGCAGGGTTAAGCCAGGCCGCGTGACTCACCAGGACTCGGTCACGGCCACTGAGCAATCTGCACCCTCTCTTCTGGGGCTGACATTCCCCTACAGTCTCTGAAGAATGTGTGACCCCCAGACGGGACCTCAGGCCAGCAGCACCAACTCCACCTGGAAATGTGGTGATGGGAGCTACCTGCCCCCACCCAGCACTGCCGGTGCAGCTGCTCTGGGGAGGAGGCTGCGGAGACTGCTTCACCCATGTCCCAGGTGATCCTGACTTGGCCCAAGCTTGAGGACCCCTGCTGAGCCCCAGTCTCAGCACCTCTCTAGGCTGGGGGGGCTAATACTGTTCCCTGCCCCGCGTAAGCTGAGGGGCTGAGCCCCATTCCCCACCCCCAGGCTGAAGGGCTGAGCCCCATTCCCCATCCCTGCTGTAGGCTGGGGGTACTGAGCCCCATTCTCCACCCTGCTCTAGATTCAGACGCTGAGCCCCATTCCCTGCCCCTCGGTAGGCTGGGGGGCTGATTCCCGTTCCCTGCCCCCCTTTAGACTGGGCAGCTGAGCCTTATTCTCTGCCCAAGCACTTGTCTTAGCAAGAAGCACAACCAGTGTGAGCCTCAGTAATCAAAATGTTGTGAATTCCTTCTAGTTCAAGCTGAAATTCACCTTTTCATTATCTGTGAACAAAGGGCTTAGTAAGGAAATGAATTAAATGAACAAAATTACAAGGAAGCTATTCAAAGGGAAAAAATTGTTTTTGGATACCTTATTACATTAATTGTCTATATGCAAATCATTTCTTCTAATCACAAATGAGTCTTTACTGTTAGAGCAGATGTGTGGAAACACACTTCGAATACCCAAGTTGGCTCAGGGCTGGCACTTGAATGGAGTCCAAAAGAAATGCCCTCTGATTTGGACCCCACTAAAATTCAGGCCATTCCGTCCTCCAACTAGCCACCAATCTCCTCCAGTGCTCACTGGAGGAGAGAAATCTTCATTTTTATTGATAAATTGCTAACAAATTCCCCACATCTATTTGGACAGACAGTTGCAAGGGTACCTGAAAAATAAATGAATGAAAAGACACTCACAGTGAAGTGTGCCCTGGCTGATACCTTCATCAGACAAAGTGACAGAGACTCTCTGTCTGGGAACATGCAAATAGGCAAATGTTTTCCTAACCTCATATTGACTTTGGCTTCTAAAATCAATTTTCTTTATTAGCTGATGAATCTCTGCAAAAGACTGGCTGTGCGGAATCTGGATAAATTATTTAAGCAGTAAGTTGTTTCAATTCTAACTGGTAATAGCAGGAAGATTTAATAGTACGTAGCAGAAGGTAAAGACTTGGGGCAAGGTCACCCTGGAAGGGAAAGTGAGATCTTCACAAACCCACAGAGGTGCAGCTTGGAGGTCAGAACAAGGCAGGACGTCCACAAGGCCTGTTGCCACCGGCACTGCTTATATTGCTGCCTACATGCAGTTGGGCAGTCTGTACCCTGCACGGCCCTATATGGTGCCCGACAGAAGAGAGAGAAACTTGTGTCAAGGAACGGGCCACCATGATGGTGGAGGCTGGTTGTCCAGCAGGGTGGTGACATGGTGAATATTAATGTGAGAGCTCAAGACGCAAGTCATTCTCGGGGCAGGGTTCCCTCTTCTGGGGGATGCTCTGTCTTTCTCTTTAGGCCTTCAACTGATGGGACAAGGCCCAATGTGGAAGGCAACTGGACACACTCAGAATCCACTGATTTCAAAGTTAATTTCATCTAAACAATACCTGTACTGATACTTTTAGAGTTTAGACTACTGCTTGACCAAACAACTGGGTGTCCTAGCTAAGCCAAGTGGACACATGAAATTAGCCACCATCAAGGGAAGTCAGTTGAGTTTGGTCCCCAGTTTCCAGCCCTCCATTTGCTGGGAACTAGACCATACCCCCATCTATACTCTCTCCTTGACCCTTTTGTTTGGGGACACAGACTGAGCCTTGGGTTTTAGGCTCAGGTGATTAAGCAGCCGGTTGATTCCTTCTGCACCCCCACGCTCACCCCTGCAGGTTCTGGGGCTTGGTTCTAGGGTGGAGGCTTCTCTGCCTCTCTGCCCTACTCCTGGCTAATGTGGAGGTTGTAGCTTGAGTGGTTCCTGTGAGACCTTACTCTGGAAACATGGTGTGACCCACTGGGAGAGCAGTGCCTGGGAGCTGAGGCAGGAAAGTCTTTCGGTGACACTTGAATCCCTGATCTACACTGTCTAGGTAGTTTGATCATGAGGCTGGATTCCAATGCTGGCTCCAGGAGGACGGGGCTCAGGTTCTGCACATCTCCATCTGCCGAGGCTGGAGGGGTGCCTGGCACACAGTGGGAGCACAATGATTGTATTTGAGTGAACCGACACCTAGTGGTGTCCCCTTCTTGCTGAGGCCAGTTGGGTATGTCACTCATGGGGAAGCACCTGCCTGTGTGAACCTCAACAGCCTAGGACAACAGACCATGGAATCCACCAAGACCCTCGGTGTCACTCAACCCACAGGCAGATTGACTTTTTGATCCAGGAGATACTTCCATTCACTCACAAGTAAGTTGACTGGCAAGAGCGAGCCTAGAGTTTTCTCTCCTTTTGTCAGTGACACCAATATACTCCAAAGCTTGTCCTTCCAACAACCTGCCAATTTTTCGATGCAAATCAGTTGCTAACAGAAGAGAGACCTGGCAGGAGTTTGCTGCTCTAGAAAAAGACGCCCTTTGCTGTGGCTACCAGAGGCACGTCAATCCAAGGGCAGATGACATTTAAGTTGGATCCAAAACTCAGAAATGAGTTCAAAGTTCTTGCTAAAAATGAGTTTCAGAATTCTTTTGTGTTGCGTTGGCATGAAGAGAGAGCTCCCACATCTCCAACAAGCTGCAGGATTCACGGACACCAAGGGCAAGGGTGATTTTGGGAAGCAAGGTCTCTGCACTCCGCAGATGGAGGGTCTTTGTGGTGGAGGTGAAGGGGCCCGGGCTTGGGAACCAGCTCTCTGGAGTGCTGACGACCAAGCTGCCCAGGATGGGACACTCAGATTATAGGAAATGAGGCCCTTGCAGAGCATGCCGGGTTGTGGTCCTTAAACTGAAATCCCATCACAGGAAGTGTGTGGGGGGAGGTGAAGGCAGACGGGGCAGGTGGCGTGCCAGGTTTAAATTTAATACTTGTTGGTGATTTCATTTTTCATCACGACTTAGGAAAAGTCAACGTCTGATTTGGGGATGTCCATCCTTTGGGCAGCGTCAGCCAGTGTTCTCCTCGAAGGCGGAGTCCTCACACGCTAGTGAGTGTCGGGGTCAGAGGGGGACCAGCCTGGGCTGTGCGGCCACCTGAGGTCTCGGGAGGCTTACACGGGAGCAGGGCGACCCAGCCAGCGGCTCTGCCTGCGAGCTGCAGCCTGGGTGCTCTTCTCGGACTGTCCTGGGAGACCCTCTTTGCTGTTCGGTTCCATCTTCCTCCAGGTTACCTGTGCTTTGGCTGGATTTTAACCACATCCCACACACAGCTGTCTGGGACCGGTCTGACCAGCCCCTGTAACCCAATCCGTGTGAGGGTCTGGGGGCAGCTGTGACAAATTACACCAACTGGGAGGCTTTAGATATCAGGGCTATTCCCCCGTCCTTCCAGGCCCAGAACTCTGAAGTCCAGCTGTAGTGGGGGGCGTGTGCTTCCTGACAGCTGTGGGAGAACCTTCCTGCCTCCTCCAAACTCAGGTGGAAAAGCATCCTTGGCATCCTCCGGCCTGTGGACCAGACACGGCGCTCTGATCGGAAGGGACACCCATGTGTCTTCACGGGGCCTTCTTCCGTGCCTGTGCCCCAGCGTCCCCTTAGTGGAAGGCCCTGGACCTTCTGGATTAGAGCCCACCCTGATGTCCCCATTTTAACTTGATTACCTGTTAAGGACCTTATTTCTATGTAGGGTCTCATCTGAGGCACAGAAGTGGGGCCACCATGAACTCAGGGCTCCTTCTAGCCCCACAAAGCTGCGTCTGCTCGGCAAAGCTTGGGTGCCCGGGAGTGAGCAGAACCCTGACCGGCCACATGTGGCCTGTGCAGTGTCCTCAAGCTGCTTCCTGTGAGAGGGACAGGCTGTGCCGACCCTGTGTGTTCCCGTCACTCACGCCAGTAGCCTTCTTCCAGCAGCCCCAGCTAGGCAGGCTGTGCCTGGCCACCACGACGCTTGCCTCTGTCCTGACTACAACGCTGTCATAAGGACCCCAGGCTGAGCCTCCCAAATGCTCACAACTTTCTCGTCTCCAGGACCCCCACCCCTCCCCAGGGCAAACAGGACACAGGCGAGAAAAACAGGCCACCAGCCCCTCACAACAGCACAGAGAATGCCTCATCACTGTGCGTCTAATTTCAACTTCTCCCCCAAACTAATTTCACGTTCCTCCCTATACCATTTCTTCCTTCCAAAGGGAAAACATTGAACTTGCTTTCCCTAAGTCTTCTATTTCTGTTTCCTGCCAGCTTCGCTTTGTCTCAACCCAATCCTGAGTGTTCAGGTGACGACGTGAGACTGGGAGGAAAGCCGCTCAGGGCTCTTTCAGCAGAACACTCAAACCACGAGTCGCTCTCTCCTCTCTCCCTGAGCGGGAGTGCCCTGCAGAGGACACATCCTGCTCTGTTTCACAGTGACTCTGTAACCAAGTGCCATCAGCCAGCGCACAGGGCTGATCCTGCCTCTGACGGAGGGGCACGGAGCTCAGATCCATCGCCGTAGGGACCAAGGCCCTGCGGGTCTCCAGGAGAAGCCCCGGGGGATGAGGCTGGGAGGCTGGACAGGCGAGCTGGACAGGGGGACTCAGGCCGTGTGCGGAGCTCTAGGAACGCTGGGTGAGGAGGAGGCCAGGGTTCAGCAGGGAATTCTTAGGACAACGTGAGGGATGATTCCCGCCGAGTAGGCAGCAGAGCCAGCAGAAGCAGCCGAGGGGACCCTTGGAAAGGCCACACGTCTTTGCAGCTGGTGTCAGCGGAATCTTGTCCACCACCGTCTCTTGTATTTCCACCATCTCCCTCTAGGATTCACCAAGGAGCCTCCACCTGCAGGGGGCTAGGTGGTCATTAGCCACCCCGTGTGAGGGGCTGTCACACGTGTCTCTCCCAGGGATGATTTATCCAGATGACCCTGTCTCTTCCAATGTCAGGGAGCCTCTGCCAACTCCCCAGAGGGGTCGCCTGTAACCTGAAGGTTTGCAGAGCTGTCAGCTCCAGCCTGACGGGGACAGGCCATCTATTTCCCTGGGGAAGCCAGAGCCCTGCCTGGGCCCAGCTCCTGCAGATGGCTCCTACAGTCGGGGTCAGTGTCCAGGTTAAGCACCACCGAGTTGAGGACGATCGGTGGGAACCACAGGTGGGCCAGCTACATGAATTACCTCTATGCCCCATGCACATTTTACAAACCTTTCATTCCGTGTTTGGGAACTGAAGAAAACAGATCGAACTGTCCACAGCAGAGCCGCCTGGGGAAGCTGTGCGTTCACCCTCAGAGGGGGTCAGGGGTCTGATTCATTAATGCATTAATGCACCGTGCTTGGCGCTGCCTGAATCACTGTGCTTTTCTCAGAGTGAATGATTGCTGCCTTATTGGTCAAAGGGTTTAGAATATTTCCCCTTGTCTTCCTCGGCTTTTAGCTTCTCCCTGTCCTGGTGGCCTGTCTTTAGCGGCGTCTGCCTTCATGGCGTATGAAGCACCATGTCCAGACTCTGTCCTTCAGAGCAGTGGCCTGGGGCACTCCTTGAAGCAGGTGTCCAGAAAGGGCTGCAAGTGTCACCCCCCGCTGCCCCCCTCCACCCCTGCAGTGAAGCCCACGTCTGTAACCAGCATTCCGCAAATAGAAGCAACAGTGGGGGTCGCCCCTGCTTCAGACGGCCTCGCACTTACGGGGGGGAAACAGTATCACTTGGTACTTCAGATGGCCTCACGCTTAGCGGGGGAACAGTACAGCTTGGTACCATCAAGCTGCCTGCTGTGGCAACTAACCCCAGTCCCACACCTCTCAGCTCAATATTAAACTACTGCTCAGGGTTTCTACCCTCTGCCTTTGCCTGGAGCCAGGTAGGAGCAACCCTGCTGCCCTCCCTATCCCCAGACAAAACACAGACAGACAGGAGCCCCCCAGACATTGCAAATAGCCCGCACTCCTAACTCCAAGGCACCAGCCGGTGGAGCCAGGATGGGTCCCTGTAGCCTTCCTTGGGAAAAACACTTCGTGTTTAAAAACAGCAAAGCTGTTGACTGTGTGGACGGAGAAAAAAGACATCTCACCAGAAGTGGTAATTAATAAGCTCAACTTTTCCATCCAAAGCTGTTTCAGATCTGTCTCAAGCTGTTTCTTACTGAGCTCTTCAACATTAACAACGGCCTGTCTTTAAAGTGGCGGTGTGTGCAGGCCCCGCAGGAGACGGGGGCAGGAGGGCAGGGCAGGGGGTGCTTTCCTTCTCTACACAACTCTAATCTCCAGATTCTTCTCGCTCAGGGGTCGCAAACAGCGACTGTGGCCAAATCCGGCCCACCACCTGTTTTTGTACAGCCCGCGAGCTAAGAATGGCGTTTACATTTTTAAATGGTTGGGGGAAAAAAATCCAAAGATGGATGTTATTCTGTGACATGTGAAAATTGCATGAGGATCAGATTTCAGCACCCACAAATAAAGTGTCATTGGAACGTGGCCACACTCACTCACAGCCACGTGGCCTCTGGCTGCTTTTGTGTCACGGCCTGGGAGTCGAGCAGCAAACCCAGAGGCTGAGAGGTGGGCAGAGCCTGGGGCGCTCACCCTCGGCCTGTACAGAGGGCGTCCTGACCCTTCTTCAGAGAAATCGCATGGAAGGAAAAGGAGCAGGGCGTTTAGGAGACTGCAGCCAGAGCTTGGTTGGAATAAGAGTTTGTAGGTTAAATTCATCCTTCACAGTTCTGGAGGCCAGGAGTCCAACATCCAGGCATCGCCAGGGACACCTGCTCCGTGGGCCCCTCCTGGCTCCTCCAGCTCCTGGCGACCCACCTCACTGCCACGCCCACCCCTGTCATCACAAGGCCGTCACCTCTGTGTCTTGGCGTCCTCTTTTCTTAGAAGAATCCTCGTCACCGGATTGGGGACCCACCCTACATCCAAGATGCTTCCACGTCAAGACCCTTTACTCCTTTACATTGGCAAAGACCCATTTTCCAAATAAAGTCCCCTCACAGGTTCACAGGGGTCAGGAGGTAGATGTCTCTTTTGGGGGTGATGTGTCCTGTGCTGGGGACGTCCTTTAACTCAGTGGCAGTGTCTGGTGGACCAGCGAGTGGCCTCCGCTGCTGTGACTGCTCCTGGGGTCACTCTCTTTCCCGGGCACTGCCCCCACCGGCCTGGCAGCCTCTGGACAAAGTCTCAGCCAACACTTCCTCCCTCCTAGGCGCCTATAACTTGATCAACAGAAATGTGTGCACTGTCTCTCGGCCATACATGGGGGACACGAAGGTAGAGAGTGGGTGATTGCAGGTCCGACGCCCATCCTCTGCGCAATTCACAGGGCTCTGCTGGGGCTCCTGGGGCCCGGGAGGGGGCTTATTGATCTGGGAGCTGTCCTGGAGAAGGGGGAGAAGTCCAGAGGCCTGAGCTGCCCTCCAGGCCCCAGCACTGTGCACACACAGGCACACGCTCACCCTTGGGGACTCCCCTACCTCCCCATTGGAGAGTGGAGTCTAACTTTGACCATCACAAAGTCCTGGCTTTAGACGCATTCTCAAAGGCATGCCTCCCCCCCCCTCACCAGGAGGGACACTGTGCCCTTCAGCTCTGGGTGCCCCAGAGGAGGCAAGGCCGCAGATAAACAACCTGCCTTCTGCTCCCGGGACAGGTGGGCCGGAGCCTGTCCATCCGTCTTCAAGAATGAGCCACCTTCCCCTGCCCAGGGGCCAGCTCTCTGGCCAGCAGCAGCACCCACGGTGAGCTTCCTCCCTGGAAGCTCTTTCTTCAGAAAGCCATTTTGCTGGTATGAGAGCTCATTTATTGACAGGGTAATAGAAAGTCTGCCTGCTTCACTCCATAGCTTTATATGCAAATTGCATTTAGATAGTTAAACCGCTTTCCTCTCATCATGGAGCATGAATAGAAATCAGCTCAATTAGCACCACCCAACAAAACCCAGCGGCCTCCCTCCTGGGGGAGGCGGGACGGGCCTGACCACCTTCTGGATCCTGAGGGGGAAAGCTCGGCTGGCCTCACAGAGAGAGGAGCGGGGAGCAGGGGGCAGGAAGGGCATTGCCGGGCACTTTCTAAAGACAGAGTGGGATGTGTGCGGACCTGCAGCGCGGGCTGGGGTCAAAGGCCCAGGCCGGGTGCATCCAGGCTCCCCATGCCGCACGGTCCCACCTCTGAAGGAAGCACTGGGTCTCTCAGTGCAATCTCAGCCAGAGGTGATTCTGCCCCGGACGCACTTGGCAATATCTGAAGATGATATTTTTGGTTGTCACACTGAGGGGAGGTCAAGGATGGTGCTAAACAGCCTACAGTGTGCTGGACGACCCCCAGGGCAGAGACCTCCTGCCCTGAACGTCAGCGGTGCCAGGGCTGAGAAGCTCTGGTCTACACACCCCTTCAGGCTGACGGGACCGTGGAGTAAGCAAGTTTCCTTCGGAGCTGGTCACATGGAGAGATGGACCAGAACCAGGCCTGTGGTCAAGGCCTCTGTACCCTCCAGTCCTTTCCTGAAATCATGATTGTGCAGGTCCGTGGGAGCCTGGGGGAGAGCAGGCAGGTCATGCTGACCCCGTCCCGCCTGCAACAGCTCTCTCCCCGTCTGCAGAAAACACACACTCTGCCCTCTGCCCCCCCCCCCCGTGGCACCCAGCTGGGGGCGCTCCAGCCAGGGCTGTTGGGGAGTGCAAACGCTTTGCTGGTTTGCAGTAGTTTTTCTCACACCTCCCTCAGCTCAGGGCTGCAAAAATAGCAAGATGGTGACACCAGCAGGACTGTCCTCTGAGAGCCGCACGTGACACCAGCAGGACTCTCCTCTGAGAGCCGCACAAGGGCAGGGCGGTGAGAACTCGAGGCCATGCTCTTTGAGAACTACACCAGAGCATGGGCACGTTCCCCCCGCAGGCAAGAAAGCCCAGTTTCCCTGTGATTTTACTGTGAATTCGGAGTCCGTGCATTCATCCCAGACATTTTCTACATTCCTCTGTTTTCACTCAGTATCAACCCAGGGATGTGATAAGCCCAGGTTTGCCCTCTGACCTTGAGGGGCTCTGTCCTCAGTAAAACCTCAGGGTGACAGAGACAACATCTCGGATGACAAAGACATCACAGCTGCTTTGTCAGAGGGAGGCGAAGGCCTGACTTGCACCCCCAATACACATGGGGAGCCGGTCTGCACCCTCCCTTTCATGACCCTGTTCTCTTAAACCACCCCTCTCCTGCTCAGAAGAGCCCTGTGCCCCCACTGTGCCGTGCACCCCTCCCGCTTGCCTCGGTGCAGATACTCAAGGGTGGGCACCTGGCCAGAGGCCAGCACCATGCTGTCCCCAGAGGCCCAGCTAGGAGAGCAGAGGTGGCAGCTGGTTAGCCACAGGAAGCTGGAGTACAAGGTTGAATTGAGTTTCACTGACCACACACCTGCCGTGGGTCATGCAGGGATAAGCGGAGACAAGCAGAGAAGGACTAATAGGCCTGGGAGAGCCCAGTGGACCTCAAGCAAGAAACACCAACACCCCAGACAGCTCTGAGCTCACCCCTTCTGCCTCCAGGCCACACAGGTGACCTTTCCACTGTGACTGGAACCTCCTGTCTGAGCCAGGCCCTGAGGGAGTTTCTTTTCCTTGCAACTGAGAGAACTTGAAGTTGCAACATCCTGTCCAGAGTGGTCCTAGGGGCACTGGCGGGAAAGCTCAGAGCCCTGCAGACCCCTGTCCTAGACCAGCCCTGTGCACTGTGAGTTGTATAGAGCTGGGCAGTCCCTTCACCTGAGCTTTGGCGTCCAGAGCCCCAGAGGGATAAAACACAGGGCACAGTGCCCAACACACAGTGAAGCTTGTCACCCACCCAGACTTCACACCACTGTCTCCAACAAATGAGGCAAGAAAAAAATTTAAATGACTGATGCCCTTCTGGGGGCACAGCCCAGACAGATGGGACTGTGCTGGGGCTGCAGTCAGAGAGAGGAAGGGCAGGTGGAGGCAAAGCCTGGAGGGAGGGGCGGAGGGTCCCAGGCTCCCCAGGCAGCCCTGCCCGCTCCCTGGTGCCGCTGTGTTCCGAGCTGGCCTCGAGCCCGTATTCTCCCAGAAAACGTCCTTCTGGCCTGAGCTGCTCTGACGCAGGTTTCTGCCCTTGCAGCCCTGACTCAAGGAGTGTATTCAGTGAGCTGCAGATTTCAAAGCCCTGACATTTGACCCCAGGAAGGCAAGTCAGACGATGGCTTTGAGACTTAGAAAAGCCAGGCCATGTTCCCTAGGGGTGACCTCAGGTAGGGAAGCCAGATATCTATCTGCTCCTCTGTGAGACTAGGTGACCAGTAGGGTCATAATTCCTGTTCTAAGTCCCTGTGGTGTTAGGAGGCACCAAAGAGGTAATGGGGGTGAAATCGTCTCCATTTTGGACAAAAGCCTCCAAAAGGAAAACTCTTCTTATCACCGTGAGCCCAGCCTCCGTGCTGCCTTTGACAATCTGTCGCTAATCAATTCACCAGCCCTTGCTGGCTGCCTTGGAGTCAGCATGAAGGGCTGGGAGCAGAAAGTCCTGACACCACAGTTTAAGGTACCTGTGACTTTCGTTTCAGCCACATCACTGAAAAGAGCGAGGTACCCAGTGTCCCCTCTGTGCCCTGCACTACCTGGGACGCAAATGTCTCTCTTCCTGCCAGGAGCCACAGTGCTGCCTCTCCCTGCCCGCCCTCCCCTGAGAAAGGCCGTCTGTCCCGGGTCCTGCGGGTGCATAGGAAATAAGGAAGGGTCACAAGAGCCAGTCCCTGTGTTCTAACCTTGAGTCCCCTGCAGCCCCGTGGCCCGCAGCCAGGCTGAGCAGAGCCGGCAGGAAGGAACACCCTTCAGTGCAGAGTTCGGGAAAAGACTCATGGAGGCTCCAAAGAGCTGGGCCCTGGGGCAGCGTCTGAGAAGAGCTTCCCGGGAACTTCTGTGCGGTGACTCCTCTGCCACGGGTCCTGGCCTGGGGCCCCCAACCTTTGGACACCAGGAAGACAATTTTTCCGTAGACGGGTGGAGGGTGGTTTGGGGATGACCCAAGCAGTTTACACTTCCTGTGCACGCTACTTCTCTTCTTATTGTAAGATACTGGAATGACCACAGCTCTGGATGCAGAAGCAGGGGGCCCTGAGCTTGGCCTCCTTGGGCCGGAGCAGGACCAGCGAAGGCCGTAACTGGGGACACACACACCTCTGCGCAGGTGGCCTCCTGCATCTGGCTGATCAGGTAGATTCTGGGCTCCGGGCTCATCCAGGTCACCCCTGCGGTAGGCGTTCCTTCCTTTCCAAGGCTGAGTAGTAACCACTGTAAGTAGACACCGTATTTTTTAAATCCTCCCATTCATTGATGGACATTTCCTCAGCCAATGTGATGTGAAGGATCTAAAATATTCAGACTTGGGCAGCGCCTGTGGCTCAGCGAGTAGGGCGCTGGCCCCATATACCGAAGGTGGAGTGTTCAAACCCAGCCTCTGCCAAACTACAAAACAGAAAAATAGCCGGGTATTGTGGCAGGCATCTGTAGTCCCAGCTACTCTGGATGCTGAGGCAAGAGAATCGCCTAAGCCCAGGAGATGGAGGTTGCTGTGAGCTGTGTGACGCCATGGCACTCTACTGAGGGCGATAAAGTGAGATTCTGTCTCTTAAAAAAATAAATAAATAAAATAAAATATTCAGACTCATCAAAGCAAGAAACGGAAGGGGGTGGGGGGGGCCGGACCCGGGGTGGGTGGGTTATGCCGGGTGGATGGTCCTGGATCTCTGGGGCACAGCTTGGTACCCTTCACCACCTGTGTGGAACACGGAGGACTCTGCCAAGAGAGTGGATCTCCCATCCTGATCTTAACACAATGAAAGAGAGAAAAAGGAGAGGAGATACAGACTTACCCTGTCCACGGCAGGGGGGCCCCGGGCCCCAGCTCCCTCCCCCGTAGGCCCACTGCGTGAACCTGCCTGCCCATCTCTGACCGATCCTGAAATCTCAAGGCCTGGTGAACCTCCCTGCTCTCCTGAGTCGGAGTCATGTCTCCAGGGCCCCTCCTTGTACTGTCAAAGCCCATACTTCCAGTAAGAGCAAGTCTGCCAGGAAACACCTGATCTTGGAGGGACAATGTCCCCTTAGCCAGGTCCTGAGCCCTGACATGGACTCACTTAAGAAAACGTTTCTTTACTGACAGAAACAAATGTCCCCCTGTCCTGTGATGTCCGTTCTCAGCTCTAGTAAGGGACACGCCTGTCAGCCCAGAGTTCCCGCGTGCACCTTGACAGGTGGCAGGGTGTCTCCCACAAGGCTCCCTCTGAGTTCCGTGGAGCACGGCGCCCACTTCCGCTGTCTAGATAAACGCTGGGGCTGGGGAGAGGGAGGGCAGCTGTCTGAACATCCACCTCGTGCAACCACAGGAAGTGAAACTGCCGGCCATCCCTCGTTTCCCAGACTCTCCCTTGGACCAAGTGTCTTCGGCATGAATGTACCTTCCCACGGCTGAAGAGGTCGCAGGGACAATGGTCGAGACCCAACAAGGCATCCAAGGAGCGGAGCACTGTCTCCAAGGGGAAAAGGGTGGCCAATACCATGTCAAGGAGAGAAAGTTAATTGGTATTTCTTATACGAGAGATAGAGGGTTCCTCAGGGTCCCCCAGCAGCCACCGGTAGAGTCCGGGGGGCTTTTCTCTCTCTCTGGCCCTTTGTCTAAGTTTTCCCTTGCACATTTTAATCCTTCAAGGTCAGGAGGGTGGACAGCCCTGGACGGTGGACAGCCTGGAGGGTGCCTCCCCACTCCTGTTCCCCTGCAGGCTTCTCAGCTCACAGGGCTGGGGGGAAAAGACAGAGATGCCAACAGCCAGGACCTGGTGGAGCCGCTCACCAGTGACCTGCCGGCTCCACGCTTGAGGTCTGCACCTTGGTTTAATGCTCTGCTGTGGCCACCGGGAAATTCTTACAAGTATTGAACAAAGGGCCCTGCCATTTCCTTCTGCACTGGGCCTCAACCGAGTCAGTTCTGGCTGCTCTCACAAAGCTCTGTAGATGAGATGGCCAGGGAAGGGCCATTTGTTCCCCAGGGTCCCGGAGGCAGGAGGCCCAGGTCAGCGCCTGCTGAGGCCCCTTCCTGGCTCTCAGCTGGGGCGCCTCCCTGTGTGCTCACATGGTGGGAGGGCCGGGCAGCTCCCGGGCTACCTCTGTAAGATCATTAATCCTGGTCTGGAGGGCTCCACCCTCGTGAGCTAATCACCTCTCTAAGTCCCCTCTCCTAACACCATCCTCCTGGGGCTAGGATTTGGGAGGCAAGACCCCAGACATTCAGTCCACTGCACCCTGAAAATCACGCCTGTGACCCTGCTTAGCCACCTTCACTGCACCTGCCGCACACCGAGGGCCCCTCCCCTGCTTCTGGAGGTGGTGGAAGCAGGAACCGACTTCAGTGGACACTATCCGCCTTTAGTTCTGGAAAATCCCAGGGTGCACCTGGAACTGCAGAGCCACTAAGCGTGAGAATGACTTGGTGACAACCTGGCGATCTGCCCCTTTGTGACTCACAGTCCCAGGAAGAGGCAGGAGGTCACCAGGCACCGTTCTCACCTCTGTAACCGCAGGTTGCAAGAACCTGAAATAAACAGTTAGGTCATTAACGCCTATGCAAATGTCACCTACTGGCGTTGCGTGATGATGACACTCGGGTGCTAAACAGGATGTCCAGGGCCACCCAGAACTGCACTGGCTTTCATTTGCCATTTACCATTTTTACTTCATGCATTAGTATAACAATGTCAATCTTACATGCCGTCCTAATTTAAGTTTTCCCATCCGTCCCCCAGCGTCCTTTACAGCTGACTGTCCAAATCCAGGATCTGATGCACGATTACACGTTGCATTTAACTGAAGTCTCTTCTGTCTGATCTAGTCTAGAACAGCGTCCTTGCTTCATTTTCTGTCTTCTCCCTGCTTAGTGGTTGACGTTTGGAAGGTGCAGGACTGGCATGAATGTGGAGTGCCCCAGAGCTGGGGTCCATCTGACTATTTCCACCACTGCCTTCGGGGGAAGCATTGTTGCCCAGACAGTGGGCACCCCCCAGCGAACACGAGGTCCCTGTCTCCCCAGTTGGAATGGCGCCCACCTCCTCTTTTTCAAAAGGCGCCTTTTCTGCCCCACGCCACCCTGGGAGGGAGGGAGACACAAGTGAGACCGCTCAGGCACCCACAGAGCGAACTCCATGCCTGGGGGCCTTCGACACAAGTAGTTGTTTTTTCACACAGCTGGAAGCCGGGCATCAAGGTGCCAGAAGATGTGGCTCCCTCTGAGGCCCGCAGGCCACCTCCTGTGACCTCACGTGACCCTCCTTCCTGCAGATCTTGCCCCAATGTCCTCCTCTTGGACAGACGCCAGCCATATCGGATTAGGGCCTCATTTTAACTAAATTACCTCTTTAAAGACCCTGTCTCCAAATGCAGCCACCTACTGAGGACGTGGGAGGGGAGCAGGGATTAGCCCATAACAAACAGTCACTTCTACCCAAAGATTTCAGCAGCCACTGAGGCCCCCACCGGCATCTTGCATTCCAATAGCAGTTCTAATCCCACCCTTCCCTGACACCTATTCTCACTCCTTTTTCTATAAAGAACTGTCCACCCACTGCCTCTCCTGAAAACTTTTCTGAGAACCATGACAGGTGCAGGGATTTATTTCAGTCTCAATGTCTTATCACCCATCACCGTCATCCTTATTTCCGAGACTCACATTGTCCCCCATCAGGCCAGCAGGGGTCCCTTAAGGGCAGCCGCGCCCCTCCCTTCTCACCCCCCCTCCCCCTCCCCCATGCAGGGAGAGGAGCAAGACCCTGCATCCTCCCATCTGAGGCCGAGCGCGCTGGACCTTGGGAACATAATTACTGGCTTGCTCCTGCAGTCAGCAAGTTACAGGCACATCTCAGCATCAGTGTCTGGGGACCTTGCACCACCGTTTGTCCATCCTGAGCTGTAACCCCACGCCGGAAATCCTTCACAAGGTTTTCTCGTTGTCTCCATAAGTGATGTCTTTGGTTTCCCCTGATCTGACATCTAACTAACCCTCCAAAGAACCCAATAAAGCAATCAAATCGGCACTTTGGCGTCCTGACTCCCACGCACGTCAGCTGGAGCCTCAGTAGTGTTCAACCGGGCACAGAATCCCGGCACCTTGGGGTTGGGAGGGAACTCACACCCTGTCTAATAAGCAAGCCTTGGTTGGAGACATTTTTTTTTTTGCAGTTTTTGGCCGGGGCCGGGTTCGAACCTACCACCTCCGGTTTATGGGTCCAGCGGCCTACTCCTTTGAGCCACAGGCACTGCCCTGTTCGGAGACTTTCTTCTAGGATGTCACAGAAAGTCCACTGCACATTGCCTGGCCTGACTGAGATGTGTCTCAGCGGCATATTCTGCATTAGCCGCAGGACACATGGCAAAGAGTAAAAGCAACAGCGTCCAGCCTAGTGGGGTTCGTGCTTCCAGATGGGGCTGTGAAGACACAGCTGAGCAGAAGCCCGGGGTATGCGGGTGGTGAGGACAGTGTCCAGGCGGAGCGAGGCGTGGTAGGAACAGCAGCTGCGGTGCTGGGCACGTGACTGGGGTGCTTGGCAAGAAGGTCCCAGCAAACGGTGTTTGAGCAGAGCCCTCAAAGCCCTAAGTGTGCGAACCTCAGGGTAGGAGGGCTGGTCCCAGGGCCGTGAGGCCTACTTGAGTCTGACTGTTGAACAGATTCATCACGTATTCTGTGGATGCTTCTAGACCCCTGGAGGCCCTGGCTTTCTCTGAGGTCTGCTTTCTGTAGTAGTTGTTAACACTCTTCGAGAAGGACCATCATGGATGTGGGAAAGTGTCAAGGAGTGTGAATTTGGCCAGAAGTACAGGCAGCTGGGGGCCGCCACGCAGGCAGTCGTATGGAGGGCCAAGCCCTGGACAGGGTCTGGGCCAGAATCCAGGTGACTCAGATGTTCTCCCGTGGCCCTGCAGGGTAGACGCATGTCCCAGGGTCCCGGCTGTGACTTGGTCAGTGCACTGACTCAGTCCCCAGGGCTGGACAGGCTCCCTGATGGGAATAACTGGGACCTGGATGCACCAATTCCAACAGCTGCCTCCGGATGAGAAGCAATTCACCTTGTTATCACAAAGGGCAGGATGACCACAGGCACTTCAGTGCACTGACTGCTTTCCAGGATGAAAATGGGACACATTTGGTGAATTGTGTTACTGGTAGAGAAGGGAAAACAGTCTCAGGTGGGAGAATGGGGCTCCCTAAAAAGCTGGGCTTTGGAGAGCTTCGCTGAGGATAGGTTTCCTTTCCCTGAGTGTCAGCCATTCTCTGGCATTACTGTCCCAAGAAGGCCAGCCTACAGGCCAGCAGGAGCCCCTCTTTCCTGGTCCCTCTCTGTTTACTAAGCCCTGTCCTGTGACAACTCAGGGCACTGGCACCAGCCACCACCGCTCCAGTGGACGTGTGCATGTGTGAGAGTGTGTGTGAGTCTGTGTACGTGCACATGTGGGAGAATGTGTATATGGTGGTGTGTATATGTGTGTAGTGTGTGGAAATGTAAGTATGTTAGTGCACACATGTGCAAACTTGCATGTGCGTTGTGTGTGTCCATGTGTGTATGCATGTGAATAAGTATATGCATGTATGTGTGCGCACGTGTTTACGGAGTACAGGTGTGTGTAGTGAGTGTGCAACCTTGTGAATGTGAATGAGCTCATGTTATATGAATTCACGAATGTATGTGTGAACACGTCAGAGTACATTTTGTGTGTGTGTGTGTGCATATGTGAGTACAGGTGTGTGTATGTATGTGAGTGTGTATGTTTGCATGTGAGTTTGTGTATACTGTGTGTGTGGATGTGCACACACTGGACTCCTTGACACTAGGACAGGCCTCCTCCCTCGGGTGCCGCCTGTCCTAACGTCCACCCTGGTCTGCACGGGGACACCTGCCTCAAGCTCCAGGTAACTTAAGACTTGTCACCTTAAGTCTTTTGAGCACCCAAAAGACTTAAGGTGACAAGCAGCTCTAAGGGCCAGGTGCGGACCCTGCCTGCAGGACAGCCTCAGTGCCGCTTTACCTCCTGCCGTGGTCAGGGGCTGGGTGGCAGCTCCCTCTCCCACCTGCCCAGATGGGGGTGGAGGAAGCTTCCCTCTGGAAGCAGGTCGCCTGCTCACGTGTCCAGACGGCTTTCCAGCGCTCTGTATCCTCCTCACTTCCCAAGTCGCTCCCGGCCCAGACCTGGTGAGTGACAAGCCCTAGTAATTTATCACAACTTCTGCGACCTCTGGAGTGATCCATCAGCGACAGAGGAAGTCAACAGAGCTATGACAGCTTGTCGTGCACCCCCGGTGCGTGTCTTATCAACTTCCAGCATCTGCTTCACTGGTAGTACCCATTTCATCCCTCATCCCGCTCAGGAGGGGTTCCCTGAGTCTCCAGCACTGAACTCCACAGAGTCACACAGCAGGAAGTGCAGGACCCTCCGTCGCACCCCTGCTTGTGCCAGCACTGGGCAGTACGAGAACTGACTGTGTGGGGGCCTGCAGTGTGCACTGGGCGCCGTGGACCTGTGTGCGACACACAGTGGGCCTGCAGTGTGCACTGGGTGCCGTGGACCTGTGTGTAACACACAGTGGGCCTGCAGCGTGCACTGGGCGCCGTGGACCTGTGTGCGACACACAGTGGGCCTGCAGTGTGCACTGGGTGCCGTGGACCTGTGTGCGACACACAGTGGGCCTGCAGCATGCACTGGGCCCCACGTCAGGCCATTCTGCACCTGTCCATGACCCGCACATGGGTTCTTTCTGCTTCTCTCTTCTCCACCCCACTACCCCCACACATACCTGCTAAGGGTAGCAGGTGCCCTCATGGCTTAGGCCCAGCCCTCCCCTCCCCTCAGGGCACCCAGGGTCTGGGGGGAAAGACCAGATGTCTGTGGGCTTTGTGCCGGTATTTGAAAATCCACAGAATTGTAAAGAAAGGATGATTCATTGCACCTGGGAAGTCAGGCCCACCTGAGCCTTGCTCGGAAGACCCAGAAGGACTGAGGTGGCCGGATGGACACTGAGGGGGACGAGGGCATGGATGGTCGCTCTGCCCCAGCTCTCTGCCTCCCCGGCCCCCATCCTTGAAACTGAAATGATCTCACATGCCAGAGGGAATGAAGGGAAAAGGAAAATGGAATCATTCGTCTTGGTGTCACAGCTGCCATCTCCCCAGGCCCTGAGCAGCCAGGGTGTGGAGTGGGGGGGACACCACAGGGCTCTGTGGCCCCCTCATCTAGATGTGCCCAGTCAGCTGGCTGAGCTCCCTCCCCAGGAGAAGTCCAGGAAAATGCCCTCCCCTCTTTGGGCAAGGATGGGCTTACTGGGGTGATAAAGGGGGAGGAGTTGAGAGCAGCAGGCTCTGGGGTTTTAGACCCCAGACCCTGAGTGACAAACCTGTGGAGAGGCGAAAAAGGATGGCACACACCTGATCAGGGGCTGCAGGAGGGTTGCTGGCGGGGGACTTTGGCTTTGCCCTGGGTCACCTACGCCACCTGGATTTGGAGTATCCCAGGCTGAGACCCCAGCCACACCCCAGACCCTGCTCCAGCCTCAGGTCATAAACCTCAGTACTGAGGTGCCCCTGGGCCCACCCAGAGCTGTGGGCTGCACAAGTGAGGGGACAGTGGGGAGGGACAGGGGAGAGGGACACTGGTGGAGGGGGACAGTGGAGAGGGACACGGGAGGGGACACTGGTGAAGAGGGACAGGGGAGGGGACAGTGGAGAGGGACAGGTGAAGGGACAGTGGAGAGGGACGGGGTGGGGACAGTGGTGGAGAGGGACAGGGGAGGGGACAGTGGAGAGGGACAGGGGAGGGGACAGTGGAGAGGGACAGGGGAGGGGACAGTGGTGGAGAGGGACTGGGGAGGGGAAAGTGGAGAGGGACAGGGGAGGGGACAGTGCAGAGGGACAGGGCAGACCTGACACACAGGAAGGGCACACATCCACCCTACGTTCTTAACACAGGTGTCATCAGCCATAGCGGACTCAAGGACCTGCTCTGACCCCCTCCCAGAGTTGAGCTGACCCTGGTCAGACCCCCCTTCCCACTCCGGTAGGTGGCTGTGACAGCTGCCCACTGGCCATCTCCCTGACCCAGTAGCCCCCACCTTCTAGTCAGTCACCCAGTTCTGCCACTGGGCATTGTGACTACCTGCCCAGGCCCCTGGTAACCTCAGGTGCTGGCAGAGTCCAGGAACATACCCCAGGCAGAAACCTCAGCAGTCAGTGCCCTGGGAAACAGGATGGGGGGAGAGGCTGGAGACAGCTGAGATGCCCAAACCTGTAGTCATGAGACCCCATCGGCTCTGAGCTCTTGGGGAAGAAGCAGAGCCAGGCAGGGGTGTGTGGAGTTTGCTCGGGGACAGGCACCTGTCTCCAGGCCCCGTCTACACCCACAGCCTCCCTCCCTCCCTCTGGCTGGGAGCTGGAGCCTCGACTCCGGGAATAACCTGCTGCTGCTGCCGGCGCCCATGGAGGGAAGTGGACAGGGATTCATTTGCAGCCTGCTACACTCCCTTATTGGGTTCTCCTAACTCCCTGTGTTTCTTCTGATTGATGAGCGCAAATGGATCCTTACAGGGAGGTAAAAGGGAAAGGTCTCGGGGTAATGTGGCCGCTCGTGGTCGTGTTCTCCCGGGGATAGCTGCTCAGGGCTGGTGGCTCTGCCTTGTTTAGGGAGAGGCAGGAAGGTTCTCGGAGCTCCCAGAAGTCCTCGCCTGCGGGAACCAGCTCTCCTGGGCTCTGGTCCTCCAGGTACCCAGCGCATCAATACTGTAACAACAAGGGACCACAGAAGGGGCAGCGCCAGACGTCGCCTGAAATTGAAAAGAGGGGTGACATGGCCTGGATGCTGCATTGCTGCTCTACGGAGGTGGGGCCTGGAGGTGGCCTCCACTTATACCGACTAACAAGGATGCATTTGGAGGGCGGGAGCCCTGGAGGGCAGGGCTGGGGTCCAAAACCTCCAGAAGTTTCTGCCCAGAGGAAGGAGATGTGGCTTCCCGAGCTCCCTCCCTGGCCCGACACGAAGCAGCCCCAACCTGGGCCCTGTACTGAAGTCTCAGGGCTGTGGCCTCACCCTGGATACCCACCTCCAGTCTATGCTCCAAGCCCAGTGGACTCCCTAGCTCCACCCCAAGACCCCCCAGATCTGCATGTCCTCCCTCCTGAGTCACTGTCCCCCTCCCTGCACTGCTGTCATTTTGGGCTCACCCCATCTCGCTACCCCCACACCCCTCCACCTGACACCTCCAGCGTCTGTGGGGGTGGGTTGTCCTCACCTCCTCGGCAGGGGAGGACAGCTCAGTCCGGGGCACGAGAAGAGGAAAAGCCATATTGGGCAAGTGCAGCGCCCCCCCCACCCCTCTGGGCTTCCTCCTCCAGCTCCACCCTCCGGCCCTGCCTGCTGCCCTGCTCTGCCCACCCTCCTCTTAGGCCACCTTTGGGTCCTCAGCTCACAACTCAGACTTAGACACCCTGCCCTCCGGGAACCCCCCGAGCTGCTTAGTGGGGCTCAGGCTCCTTGGGAGCTTTCCCCGCCCACTTATTTCTCCAACAGCCTTGTGCTCACCTCACTTCTCTCGGGTGTGAACTTGCATTTACTATTTTTTTATTCTTTGATCAAGGCCTATGTTGTGTGTTGAAACATAAAGACCCACCCCCTGCGAAGATATAATCGAGTCTTAACGCCCAGAACTAGCGAATGTGACCTAATTTGGAATAGCCAAGGTGAGAGTATTCGGGTGGGCCCTGATCCAACGGCTGGTGTGTGTAGAAGAGAAATCCAGACACAGAACGTCACGGGAAGAGAACAAGCTGGGTGACAGTGGAGCAGAGACTGGCACGAGTCAGCCATCCACCGAGGAGCACCGGGGGTCACTGGGGCCAGTGGGAGCTGGGAGGGGCGAGGTGGACCCTCCCAGAGCTGTGAGGCCGTCTAGCTGCCTGCCCGTTTGTGCTGATGTATTACAGCACCCCGGGAAACTCACATTGCCTGTCTTCTCTCCAGACAGTCAGTGCCAGGAGGGCAGGGCTGGGTGTGTCTCCCCGAAGCCTGGGGCTGGGGCGACCAGGAGGGGGGTGCTGCGGAGTCTGTTAGTGCTCCCTGACTTCAGAGCAGCTGTGGAGCAGATGAGGATGAGACTGAGGAGCTGAGCTGAGCGGAGGGTCTGCCTGAGCCCTGGAGGATCTGTTAGGAGAGGCAGGGGGGCTGTCCGGAGGCTCTGCAGCCCTCCACACTAGCCGCCCGGCTCCTCCCTCCACTCCTCTCCCGTCCTTCCTGACTTTCCAGATCTTCCTTTTTCAGCAGCTTTCTCTAGCCCTTCCCTCTGGGCCTGTCCCGGTGCCTACAGACCATCCACGGCTGCCCTCATGGCCGGGCCCAGCTCAGCCAAGGTCCAACCAAGCGGGTGGGAAGCAAAGCCTTTCCCCAAAGTGTGGTGCGGCCTTCGAGGGGTGCCAGGCTGTGCACAGGCCAGTAGCCACAGGAACCTGTGGCAGGACAGTGAACTGAAGTCTTGCAGGGGGTGCACCGAGCAGGTGCCTCACTGCAGCGGGGATGGGCGCACAGTGCTGACACCATACCTGGGCAGGGCTGAGGGTGAATCTAACACCGCATTTGTTGGGGGCCTCATGCAGCCACACACAAACCCTTTTCCCCTCCCTCCTCCTCCTCTTCCCCTAAGACAAAGACACAAAGGTTCTGACCAGCCCACCCCCTGAGAAGGTCAGGCCAAAAGACCCTAACCTGACAGGCAACTGTGGAATATGCCCACCCACCATGGCCCTGTACAAAAGGGGCCTCTGACTGCCACCCCCCACCCTGCAGACCTGTCTTCGCACTGCCCAGGTGGGTCACTCTCCCCTTTCAGTAAACCTGGTCTGAACATCTCCTCTGCGGCCTCGTCTCTGGGTACCACCGTTTACTCCATTCACCCTTGACTCCCTAAAAGTATCTCTGCAAACACTCTGGTCCTCTGCTCAGCCCATCAGACACTCCAGCCAAACGCCAGCATGCGATGCCTGCCTGTCTTCGATGACTTTTTCCTGACTTTTCCCTAAACATTCTCCCCGGCACCTCCCTTATTTCTCTGGAGCTGGGCCTCTACAGAGATTCAGAGCAATTTGTTGCCATAACAACCCTCTCTCCCACTCAGAACACTTAAGCACCAGCCCGCTTCAGCCTGGATCTTCTCAGGGGACTCTTTGCAAAGTGGCTTCAGTGCGTGAAGCAAAGGAAGCAAGTCTTCGTCCCTGCCCGCTCACACCTGCTCTCCTGCCCTGGTCTGAAAGCTGCCCCTCGGATTCAGCTCTGTCTCACCTACCAATGACACCCTTCCAGACTTAGCTGAGCTTTCTTCCATCCTAGAGAAAAGGTGGAAACAATTTTAAAAATCATGGGAGAGTTGAAGTTAGTTTAGGATTCCTTTCCCTTTTGCAAAAACCAAGGTCCTAAAGGGTGCGGGGTGGGGTGAGGTGTTCACAACCCTGTAAGAGCCATTGCCCGATCTCGGTGAAATCCAGGGCTCACGCTTTGTGCCACTTCTTCGATCTCAAGTGCAGACCCTCAAGGGACTTGTGACGAGACTTCAGTCACTTCCAAATCAACAGACAGCTCCCTGGAACTCAAGGGTCAGACTCAACCTGGAAGAGAACATGCTTCCCTGTTTGCTCGTGGGGATGGGAGAATAGGCAAGTCAGGGCCTGCCCTGTGAGCCCAAAGGGTGCTGAGAAGCCCTACAAACACCACTGCCTTCAAGTATCAAGAACAAAAGAGCAAAAACTAGGCTTCATTTTGCAGAATCATGTAAACAAGATGGTTAATTCTGGAAAATCCACTAGCACAGAAATCCCTGTCCCTCCAGCCTCTAATAGAGGTTGAATGTGTGTCTTTCCCTCCTATATTGATAAATCTGGGTGATGCATTTATTCTGAGAAATCCTTTTGCCCAAGCTGGGTCGTATTTATAAGTCAATCCTGACTTTTAAACAGAGGTTGTTAAATGCCAATAGCTTTGATCTTATATTTCAATCAAGCTGGAAGCTTCCAGGATTCATCAGAGAAAATCTTTGTCTCACATCTTACCTTTTCAAGCAGTTTCTTTCAGGAACTTTTTTTTTTTTTAATCATAACTGCCACTTATAAATTATAAATTCTGTCCCTGGCCTCCCATGTTCAGTGGTATAACCTTGTTATGTTAACATAAAAATTAAACAGGAAAGATGAATCAGCTAAATTGGATTTGCTTATATAGATCAAATGGCCGCAGCCCAGCTGGAGTGAGAATGGCCCTAAGTGAAGCCAGGGCGGCACTGGTTTCTTCCATAGGATCTTAATTTCAAAAGGAAAATGAGAGGGGCGTGAGGAATAAGGGAGGCTCCTTAGGGTCAGCGTGATTTCCACAGCTCCTGATGACACAACACAGAGTCACAGCACGAGTCCAGGGGCAACTCAGGGGCTGCTAGGGGGACCGGGAGCGTCCTGGCCAGGCTTCTGAGAGAGACCAGCAGGCTTCCATCTCTCACTCTTACGTCGGCTCATTTTGCGGCAACTTTTCATATGTAGTCTTTGTGGATCTCCCCAGACAGAGCTGGGCGGGAACGGAGTGGATTCTTCAGTACTGAAGTGCAGAGGCGGGGGGGGCTTCCAGAGCCTCTGTAAACACTGGCCCTGTTAAACGGAAAAGAACTAAAATCCACTTCGATCATTACTAGTCTAGACAGGGTTGGCCCTAAGTGTCCAGTGTCCGGCCCAGACCAGTCCTGACGTTATCCCCCGCCCCACCTTCCCACCCCTCACTCAGGTTTCCAGGTGCCCCCAAATGCTCCTGTGTCCAGCAGACCCGACTTCCCGACAGAAAGCCTTAGCCCAGCTGTCACTCGTCCCAGGATGAGCTCCCTCCGAAGGCCCCTGGGCCTCTCCTTTGGGGTCAGTTTACATGTTACCACCTCCCAGCCGCGGGGGACCCGGTTCAGCACCCTCTTTTGTGCTCCGGGCTGACCCTTGGTGCTCTGCTTAAACCATCTGTCCCCTCACCTGTTTCCCCCCGGGACTCCAAGCTCCAGGGCAGGACTGGGTCTGCCTTCCTGTGGGCATCTCAGAGCTGGGCAGAGTCCAGGCTCTGCGTAGTGATGGCAACACCACTGGGACGACTGGGCAGCCCCCACAGAGGAGTGTGAAGCTCAGGTCCTCGGTGTCACAGCGAGGTTGTGCCTCAGTGTCATCCTCTCGTTTCTCCCAGAGTCACCTGCTGCCCTGGCAAGAGGGACTGTCACCTGCTGCTGTACCTCAGCAGGGCAGGGTCAATGGCTTGGCCGGCTGGGTTTCTGGAAGGGTGGGCATCAGTGCGGAGCCTTGGCACCGATGAACTCCTGAACTCCAAAGTGCTGGAGCCCTGGGGTGAGAGCCTGGGAGTAGCCAAGGGGCAGCAGGGCATGGCCGTCCCAGGAGCAGAGAGGGAACTGGAGCCGGGGACAGAGTGGCAGCCACACCCTCCCTCACTCTTCTCCCCTGGACGACTGAGGTCTCACTGGGAGCCCCTCTCCAGATGTGCAAGAAGGGACTTGGCCCATTTGAAAGGTGTAGAAACAATATCTTTGAGCTCGGAGATGCTCCCCAAGGTCAGGGAAGGTGCTGGGGCAGAGGTGTTGAGGAGCTCCCGGACCCAACCCAGGAGGCCCCTGTGCCCTGTGATGGGACCAGCCTGCTGGAGGGAGCCCAGCGCCTTCCAGGGCGATGCTGGACTCTCACATCCAGCTCAGAGCAGGGCTGTGGGGAGGAGCACCCGACATGGTAGAGACTCCGGCGCCCTCCCTGGGCCACTGACTGAGTTCCCAGCACATCACACAAGGGCCACAGAGATGGCCCTGGGGCCAGTCTGTCCTCCTGGCAGGAAGGCTGGGGCCCTTGGCTCCCAGGGAGGCATGTGACTGAGAGGACAGCTCCCATTGGTTCACAGAGGACAGCTCCCATTGTCATGTGACTTAGACAGCTCCTATTGCATCCCAGAGTTGTCATGTGACTCAGAAGCCAGCTCCTATTGGAGCCAGACACTGTCATGTGACTAAAAGTTCCTATTTATGGCCATAAGCAGGCTGTGACTGAGAAGGCAGCTCCTATTAGTGCCCTGTGTACCATGTCACTAAAGGTGTTCAGAGATGGCATGTGACTGAGGGGGAGTCCCCTCTGGTTCCCAAGGACCATGGAATGGAGAGATGGCACTTGGTGTCCCTCAGCAGGGACAGGACATTCCCCAATGCTCGCTAGGAAACTGCTGGGAGCTGTCCTCTCAGGCCACCATCTCTCTGCAGGTGGAAAGCGGCCCTCACGTCGTGATGAATTCAAGGTGGCCCAGAGTCTTTGTGGCTGGTCCCTAGAAGGCAGAATGATCTCTCTCTCCCTGGGTCTGGGCAGCCCTGGTGACAGCCTGATGGCACAGGTGACATTCAGGCTTCTAGGGCAAGAGCCGTAGAAGCCTGTGGTTGCTGCCTGGGCCTTTTGGAAGACTCACTCTGGAGATTCCTACTGGGAGAGAAGCTGGGGGCTCATAAGAGAGCTGATACCCTGGCAGGGCCCACTGGCAGGGACCACATGGTGAGACCCCAGTGCTGCAGTCATTGTGGAGAGAGAGGCAAAAAGGCCAAGGGACAGCCGAGCACAGGCATGGGACTGAAGCGCTCCAGCTGACTCCCCCCACTGGGGACACACTGCCCAGCCAAGCCCTTCCCAAGTGTTTGATGGGCAAAATAGCAGGGCTGCTTTGAGCTTCCAAGTTTCCGAGTCGTTTGTTTTGCAGCAAAAGAGTCTGGACTCCAAGCGTGCAAGAGAGTTGAGAAGAATTAAAGTGAAAATCCTGAAGCTAAAGATGATTCACAATACACTCCGGGTAACCCCCTCCTTCTAGTCCTTTTTTCCCAGTAAATGTCATGCTTCAAGGGAGTATAACTAAGGAAAGTTCAAAGTAATAATATCAAAATCTGCTTCCTTTTATTTCTTTTGACATTTTATTGTGATATGAAATTGGAAGAAGATGAAGGCTCTAATGGATATATTTAGTTTCTTGTATTGGTGAGCGATTCAAGGTAGGTTCCTTGTAGCTCTCATTAGCATCAAGCATGCAAATTTCTCAGCTGCTCCTTTGCTAAGCTGAGTCATGCCACAGACACGGGGCTTATCCATAATGGGGACCCAGTGTCTCATTAATGGGACTCTGTCATGAATCCCAGAGCTTATCCCACGAGCATGCAGCCTTGGCTGTATCCCGGAGCATCATCCGTGAGCACGCAACCTTGGCTGTGGTTGGTACTCTGATAGGACAACTCCTCTCTGCCCCTTGGCAAGAGGGGGATGCTTTCTCCAAGGTCTCCAGAACCCAGTGGACTTCTCAGGCATGTGCCACCTCTGGGAACCAGTGAAAGCTATTGTCTCAGTCACATGTCACCCCCAGGAACCAGTGGGGGCTAATCTTCTCAGTCACAATGTCACTTCTGGGAACCTCTGGAAGGCTTTTCTCCCTAACAGTCTTGTTTCAGGGGGTACAATATGAACAAGGTCCTAACTGACCCCCAGGACTCGGCCATTGTCAACCCAAGATAATCTGATGGCACTGTGTATGTCAGCAGGAAGCCGTTGTCCCCAGCAGCATGGCCCACATGTCACCAGGGAATCGGGGCACGCTTGCTGCTGACGGTGGATGGGATACACTCCCTGCCCTCTGAGGTCCTGTTGTTTCGGCTCCATGGCAGGTTTCTCAGAACATTCTCTCAGCTCATGCTGAGTCTCCTTGTCCCCTGGTGGCAGTAGAAGGTGACTGGTACTCGAATGCTCCAGGCTTTACCATTCACTCCCCTCCCAACCCCACTGGCCTAAGCCATCGTGAGTAAATCTGTTTGGGTTCAGCATCTGTTAGAACATCCAGCAGCTGCCCGGCATATGCCACACACGTGGGGTCATCTGTTCAGTGAGACCCAATAAGCATCCCCTGTGAGGGCCCCAAGTCCTGAGGGGAGGGGAGTTGGGAAAGAAGAGATGAGATTGTCTCCCATGTGGCTTAAATTCCAGGCACCCAACAGCCAGTGCACAGGCAAATCAATTCACAAGCCGGATAAACACAGAGTGAAGTGCTGGGAAGGAAACACCAGACAGCAGGCTGGTGGCCAGTTCCCGGAGAGGTCACAGAGGCTTTGCTGGAGACGATGCCCGAGTCCAGGGTGGCAAAAAGGCAGCTATATCATGGGGTGAGGACCAGAAACCCAGGCAGAGGGGTCAGCATGTTCAGAGGCCGTGAGGCGGGAACAAACTGGGAGCACTCCAGAAACAACTCAGCAGGTGCTGGGGAGTTACTGGAGTTGGGGCTGAGGTGGGTGCTGCTTTTCAAGAGATGCCTGGGCAGACCCGTCTAAGGCAGTGTTTAAGGAGACCTTTGGGCAGAGACTGAGTGATGAAAGGCGGCCCCACTGCCAGGTCAGTCGTCTTAGCCAGTGTGTATCTGCTCACCGTCTGCTTCCCTGTTGGGGTATGTGCTTTCTAGGGAGGGTCATTTCTGCCTTTCTCACTGCCACACCCTGGTGCCTCTTGCAGTGCTGGGCACACAGCTCTTGCTTGGGAGTCTCCACCTTCATCAGGAAGCTATTAGTAAAGCAGTGGCACAGGCACCTCGTGGGAGTGAGCGTGCAATCTCTGGGGGGAGTTTGAGCAAAGTGTATGGGTTTATCTCAGGACCTGGAGGGCAGTACTCACACCACACATACACAAATACCATAGCAGTTACAGACATAGCTTCACTTGCCTGTTGGGCCTTTATCTGACAGATTTTTCTGAGAAATTAATCAAATTCAAGACAGGAATTACACCCCATTCTGTAGATGAGGGGACCAGAGCTTAAAAGGTTAATTACTTGCTCAATGTTACACGTATATAAAGAAGTGTTGATGATACTCAACCCAGGGCTGGTGGGCTCCAAGGCTGCTATCTGCACTCCCCTGCTTCACTCAGACTCATAGAAATACATGACAGACGTGCCTGGAGGGGTCGTGCCCTCTTCCCTGGGGCTTCTGTAGTCCCTTGTCTATAAACCTACCCTACTGTTATTGGTTTCAACTGGTTAAGTCTTTCTAATTGGTTTTTCAGCCTCCAAAAAGGCAGAGCTGCATAGTGATTGGTAATGTGTGCCCTCTGGGGCCACCCTGCCCAGGCTCCCCCTTGTAAGAGTCTGATTATCTTGGGCAAGTGGTTATACTTCTGTGCCTCAGTTCCTCCTTCTGTAAAAGAGGAGTAATAAGAATGGCTACCTCATAAATTTGTTGACAAGGCGAAAAATATTTCATTGTGAAAAACTGCTTTGGATAAGGAAGGAGAAAGTTACATGAGAACGTTTCTCCCATCCTAAAAGTTAGGAAAAGCTGGATAATCTAAGAAAATCACAGCCTATCAAAAACTGAAGCCGCAAGACAGCCAGATGAGTGGAATTCCAAAGGGTGGTGAGTCTGTCCAGCAAGGGGTGGGGCCGGCTTGGGCTGTTTCCTCTTGGCAAATGCAGGAACACAAGTAACTGAGGTGAAAGCAGCTAAAGTGTTAACAAATTCTTAAAGACGGAGATGGGCTAGCAGGATGGAGTAGACTTCCAGAGGTGTCCATACTCACAAGCTCTTTTGGGGGGGTCATTCCCAGAGGAAGGGTCACGAATACTGGGGCAGGGTGTGAGCTGCAGAGAGGGCCTCCCCTAGTGGCAAAAGCCCTGAGCTCTGGGGGAAGGTCGGGGAAACCTCTGGCCCCTGTTCCAGGGAGAGGGCAGGAGAGAGGCTCCAGCCATTCATCTAGGAGGCAGAGGCAGAAAAGACACAGAAAGGACCTGAGGACTGAACTGATCTCAAACCAAGCTTTGCTCTCCCTGGGTAAGCAGAGAGACTCCCACTCTGCTCCCCCACAGATATAAGGCAGGGTGTGTGCTGTTGGGGAGCAGCAGGACCTGTGAAGGCTTCACCTGTCCCCGGGAACAGACTCAGAGTGTGTGCCCAAGATGAGATTGGAGCAGGAGAAGAAAGAGCATCTCACGCCCACATCACCATTTAGCACCAGTGACGAGCAATGGCAGCCCACCAGTCAGGAAGGAGCCACAGCATGGGAAGGGGTGACTCCCCTCTAGAAAAAAAGTGGGCAGAGAGATTGGGGTAGAGCCCATGGATGGGAAGTCTGAGGACTCTGGTGCACTGAAGGTGCAATTACAGAACCCAAAGCAGCTCAACTCCTGACTAACTTTCCTCAATCCCTGACACCAATGGCCAGACAGAAAAAAAAAAAAAAAAAAAAAAAACGTTTCTGAACGTAACTGTTATTTACTGTAGTCTCTACTGTTTCTCTACACGTAATGTCTGGTAATTAATTTAAAAAATTATGAAACACACAAAAGTAAGAATAAAACAACCCAATGTCAAGAGATAAAAGAGTCAACAGAAACAGATCTGAAGATGCCTTTAAAGTAACTATAGTAGATATATTTAAAAACCTAAGGGGAAGGGAAGCAACAAGCATGGTCAGATTTGGAATTTCAACAGATGTAGAAACTATAAGATAGAGTCAAATGAAAATGCTAGAAATAGAAATAATGGTATGAGAGATGAAAAGTCATTGACACTAAGAACTTAGAATGGTGCCTGACATTCAGTGAGCACTCAGTCTTTGCCAACAATTATGATTTAGAAGGACAGGAAGAGTGTCTTTTATCACCCTTCCTCCCTCCTGCGCTTGGCATTCATCACAGGACTGAATGTGCTGTGAGTCCACAGCCAAAACACTAGTGGGTTTGAACAAGAGCAGCAGAACTCTTGTCTTCCTCTCACACACAAATTTGTATATGTAGGAAAACCCATAAATTATCATTAATTATGCTGTTGGGCTTTTCCTATAGATGAGGTGCAATTCTTAACTTTTCACATGCAGGAAGTTACCAAGTCTTCCCCTTCTGGGAAGTACCTGGGGTGGGTACTACTATTCCCACTTAGCGGATAGAGAATTGAAGCCGCCACTTTGATGGCAGACAGTATGCCCTGGCACCTACATTCTTAGCCCCCTGGGCTGACAATTCCATGCAAGAACAACATTTGAGTTGCACAGTTGATTCCTGCCATCTCTCACCACTAATAGACTTCTCATTCAGATGTGTCAGCCAACAGCAGCACAGTGATAACAGCTGGCCATCATGGTCCTCGTCACCATCCCAAATACTTGAATGCACATTAGGTCATTTACTCTTCCCAACAACGCTTTAAGGAAGATGTCGTCACCCCCTTTCTGCAGATGAGGAAATCGAGGCACTGACACAGGTTGCATTCCTAGTTTTTAAGTAGTTGTTTGGGACCAGTACACTGGCTCTTCACTCTTGTACTAGAATGTTCCCGACAGAAGACAAGGAAGTCCAAGAGAAGCAGCAGGCACTGTGCCCATGCAGGGAGCAGGTTGTCCGAGAACAGAGTCAGAAAAGAGGAGTGCAGAGCAGAGCTGGCTCACCGTTCAGATGCATCCCTTGCCTCTAAGGCCAGCACTGCCCGTGAGCTGCTCTGAGTTAGACAGCTGCCTCCTCGCAAGTTCCCTGACTGAGCCGTTCTCAGGAGATCCCGTCTGGAGCAGGGCTCAGCAGCAGCTGCCTCAGTGCCCCTGGTCCTCAGGTGGAGACAGAGGCCACTGAAAGAGAGAGGTGCATGGTAGTGGCAGCCTGACGCTCACAGGTGTGGGCCAACACGATGCGCTTCCGTCTGTTCAACGGTCAGCCTGCAAAGCACCCATGGTCTGAACTGACCCTAACGCGAACCTTCGAAACATGTTCCTGCTTTATCACTGTGGTTGTTAACTTCCCTGACGGGGTCACCATCTTGAACTGAGCTTCTATGTTATGAGTCTAATTAGACTGTGTCTTTCCCAGCCGGATGACATGGGAGGGAGGCTTTGAGAGAGTTGGTAACTAGATCATGTTTCTGACTCCCTAGGATAACTGAGACCCCCAAATCCCTTCCACCCCAACTCTCGTCTCTCATGTGCTCTGTTCATTCCACCTGATGGCTTCAGCAAGCAGTTCACTTCACCTGAGCCTTGGGCTGCTTCTCTCTCCTCTTGGAACAGGCCGTGCATTTTCAAACCTCATTTCAAACCCAGCTCAGTTTCCCAGCTCTCAGGTGACTTCCATTTGGATTAGTCATTTAGCCTCTTGACTTCAGGACTTGTCTTTAAAAGAAAAAAAAAGAACAATCCCCCACACTTCACAGGAGGATTGTGAGAATTAATTAACGTTTATAAAGGGTTTGGCTGTCCTGCGGCGTCTTTGATACCAGAGGATAAAAGTGTGCGGGATGACGAGGAAACCAGATTCAGGAGGGAAGCAGCAAAAACAATCCTCTACTTGTTAGCTCGGCTTCTGCCACGTTCCATTTTGACATTTAACAAAGTTCTTTGTAAGTTTTCTTTTTTCGAAGTTGAATGCATTCATGTCAATGTCATTCTTTGGATGAAGTCATTCAAAATAAAGTTAAAGAAGCCTGTTTCTCATCAACCAGAAACCTAACTTTTCTCACTACTAGGAATGCTGTGAACCCACCTGTGCCTGCCTCCCTAAAATAGCATCCTGCCCCCACCATAGGCTCCCCCGCCCTGTCAGCATCCTTTCTGTTCTAAGGACAGGAGGATGCAGTGGTTACTAATTTGCTTTTTCCAGCAGAACAGACTATGTCTGTTATGGCCCAAATTGTGCCCTCAACTCCAAATTCATCTGCTAAAGTCTCAACAGTCAGTATTTCAGAACACGTGACTGTTTCTACGGAGAGGTGATTAAGCTAAATGATATGGTTAGGATCAGTCCTAGTCCAGTGGGAATGACCTTTATACAAGAAGGGGAGGTTATATCACCCCTGAAGATTAGATCGCCCCAGAGGGACAACCAGGTGAGCACACAGGGAGAAGGTGGCATCTGCAATTGAAGGAGAGAGGCCTCAGAAGGAACCAGCCCCCCACACAACTTGACCTCAGACTTCAGCCTCCAGGGCTCTGAGCACAAAGTTCTCTGTTGAAACTAACTGTTCTGTGGACCTTTGTCTGGGCAGCCCGAGTGATGAATGCAGCGTCCCAGTTTCTCTGTAATCGTGAACCCAGGAGGGAATTTCCAGAACAGAGATGAGTGCTAAGAGGTGACATCGCAGACACTCAGCTTATCTGTCCCCTGGAGTCATGTGATCAGTGTTGGAAGAAAAGATTTGGGGCAAGATCTGACATGGAAGTTGATCTTGTACAGAAAGAACTAATTTTTTTAAGCCATTTCATATGAAGTTTCGTTTTAAACTCCCGTGTTCTTGCTTATTTAGGGAACTTATCCAGAACTTATCCAGACTCATCTTTTCTTATTGCTATTAAAGAGATGACCCAGCAAGATTCTGAGATATCTTTTCTGTGTCTCCCAGGGAAAGGGAATGACCAGAGTTCTCTTACCAATGAAACCAATGGTCCTTAATAATACTTTGTAGTAAATTAAATACAACCATGAAGTCTTTGCAGCTCTTCCATTTAAAAGTCAGAGTTTAATTTCTCTCCCCTGGGTGAAACGTGGCTCAGCGAGTATTTATCTAGGCTGGGACGCGGCATTCATCACTCAGGCGGCCCAGACAAAGGTCCACAGACCAAGTAGTTTCAACAGAAAACTTGTGGTGAGGTTATTTGCTTTAGCCAATAGACTGTGGTAGAAATGACATGTGTGAGGTTAGGAGCTGTGTAAGTCAGGGTTCTGCAGAGAAACAGAGTCATAATGCAGAGTGTTTGTGTGTGTGTGTGTGGGGAGAGAGTACGAAAAATTGGCTCGCACAGTCACAGTGGTTGACAAGTCCCCCAGTCTGCCATCTGAAGGTAAAAGCTCTGGATAGCTGGTAGTCTAATCCCAAAGGCCTGAGAACCAAGAGAGCTGATAGTTTAAGACCCAGTCTAAGGAAGAAGGAGACTAATTCCCCAACTCAGACAATCAGGGTATAGATAGCAAATTCTGTCTTCCTTTGCCTTTTTGTGTATTTGGGCCCTCAACTAAGTAGCAGGTGCCCACACATGTTGGACAAGGCCATTGGCATTACCCAGCTGGCCATCATCTAGAAGACGCACTCAGAAATAATGATTAGCCAAATATCTGGGCACCCTGTGGGCCAGTCAAGTTGATAGACAAAATTGACCATTATAGGAGCCTTGGCCTTACCACATTTCACACCTTCTACCTTCAGCCTCTTAAAATGCTTCCTGAGACCACTTTGCCCAACAGAAGCTGTGAAAAGACAGTTGGAGGTGTCCCAGTTGAGCCATCCCTCATCTGAGCCCACTCTCATGAGTGGGCCAGGTGAACCCCACCACCAAACTGCTCCGCCAGCCCAGAGAATCAGGAGGAATATTAAATTGCTATTGTTTTAAGCCACTTAATTTTGAGTTGGGTTGATGTACAGAGAGATAACCAAAACATTTCTTTCCCATTCAGTCTATGAAGAAAGAAGAGCAATCTGAATTTGATGAAAGATGGGCATTCAGGAATTAAAATATCTAGTTGTATAATTTTTTTGAAACTAATGAAATAAAGACATTGTCAAATAACTCCCTTCAGGAGGCACAGGGCCCTGAAGCCATTGTTGAAAATAATTTGTAATATTATATTAATCATATGCAAACAATGCTTCCAAAATACTGGGAAACAATTGACTCTTTTAATAATTTACACAATGCCTCCGAAATTCTTTGCAACATGATTTGCTTAGCAAAATACTTTCTCCTAAATTGTTTAAGAGAAGACTTAGATCACCCCATAAATTATGCCAACATGAATTCCACACCACTGTGGTCTGACTCAGGGCTGTTTTCTGGCGCTGGACCCTACTAAGCTTCATCATTCTGCTGTATCTTACCACTGGGGGTCTTTTTACCTAGGAGCAAAGTGGGTCACATTAGCACATTTACCACAATGTAGGGCTTACATGAGAATTCTGTATTTGTCATAGCACACAGACCAGAGGATTGCAGCACTTTGTGAAGGCAACAGGTCCCACCATGTGTGCACATATGTGTGTGCCTCTCTCTGTGTATATGTGTGCATATGTGTGTGCAGGTGTTGGGTCTGTGTGTATGTGAATCATGTAGACATCTATGTGTACACGTGTGTACATGCATGTGTGCACATGTGTATGAGTGTGCACATGTCTCTGTACATGTATGTGTACACATGTATACATGCATGCATATGTGTGCACATGTGTATCTGTGGGTGTGTGCATGTCTCTGTACATGTTTGTATACACGTGTGTACATGCATGCATATGTGTGCACATGTGTATGTATGGGTGTGTGCATGTCTCTGTACATGTATGTGTATGTCTGTATCTGTGTAAGGTGCACATGTGTTTGTGCATACTCTTCACACTGGTCTGAGCTGTGTCTACTGGAGAGATGACAGTTCTGTATGTGGTGATATAGCACATGGGCTGTGGTAATGTCCCTACCCACACACTGTGACTTCCAGATCTTTTGAGATCTATTGGGTTGTTGTATTTTTTTTTTTAACAGAGTCTCACTCTGTTGCCCTGAGTAGAATTGCATGGCCTCATAGTTCACAGCACTTCAAACTCTTGGGCTCAAGGGATCCTCCTGCCCCAGCCTCCCAAGTACATGGGACTACAGGCTAGTTTTTCTATTTTTAGTAGAGATGGGTGTCTCCCTCTTGCTCAGGTTGGTCTTGAACTCCTGAGCTCAAGCGATCCACCTGCCTCAGCCTCCCAGAGTGCGGGATTACGAGTGTGATCCAGTGTGACTGGCCTATTGGTTTCTGTGTGTTGTCCCATTTCAGGAATGCAGCTCCCAGAGTGAGATGGATGGAACTGGTTTAAAAAATGAGTGTCCCCTACCCCCACTGTCCCAGAAGATAAGGACAGAAGTTTTCTGCAGCTCTCTGACCCCTCACCTTGCAGAGGGCCCACAGTCCTCTTTGAGGAGTCTACAAAAGCTAGAGATCTTATAGGAAGTACAAAGACCACTTTACATGTCTGTGAGCCCCCACAAAAGGGAAATGGCGGATAATTGAAGACAGAGGTATTGTTCCCATCAGAATGGCTCCGTTTGAACATTTATGGGGTGGAGAGATGTGGGTCTCCCTTCCACCTTGCAGGCTGATTCCTTATCCTAATTAGCCGCAAGACTCTCTTTATTTGCTGCTGAATGGCAGCAGCCCCAGTGGTCGGTTGTAGAGAGAATGATCAAAGAGGGATTTAATTAAATTTTCATATTTAATTTTCTTCTTTCATTTTTACTGTCCCTTTTTGCTCAAAACATGCTATTCTCAGGGAGCTGAAAAGTTGCTCAAGAGAGCAGAACTCAATAGGATGGGAGAGAAATAGAGGCTTTATGGGTTTTCTTTAAAGCACCCAAATCTCCCATCTTCACTCAGCTCAAAACGTGTGTGTAATTTAGGCCAGCAACATTTGAATTATGAATTGACTGCGTGGGCTGTAAATTAAACATTCGGTAAATGACATCCACTCCAAGCGTCCACCACTGGCAACTTGCGCCTGACCTGGGATTGAGCCGTCCTGAGGGGGTGGAGACCACGGACAACAGCGGCGCTCCCCGCAGCCCCAGCCCTACCTGCTTCGCTGAGCATCCCGGATTCAGAACAGGCCGGGGCCCCAGCAAGCTCCACCTTCAATTCATAGAGCACAAGTGTAGTTGCGAGGCTGCAGGTGAACACCACATGGGTTAAGTCCAAGGGAATACTATCTTTTATGGGGTTTGTTCTTACTGGGGGCTGTGGGGAATGGGCTTTAGGGCTTCTATCCCTTTGCATCAAGGCCAGTGGCCAAGGATCCCCTGCCTGCTGGGGAAACATTGTCCCCTCATCAACTCTGGAGCTGGACTTGGTGGGGAGACGAGATTCTGGGGCCGGCACAGAGAGGAGCCTGCACTGTTGGAAGGCGCCTCTGTGCCTTGCTCACTGTGGATGTCTGTTCATTCATGTAGGGCAGAGACAGGGACCTGCTGCCACAGAGTCGACCAGGGGCCCCCAGACCCTTGAGTGCGGTGAGCAGGGTTTGGGCAGTGCACCTGTGAGGGGAGAAGCCTCTTTCTGGAACTTCAGGGTATAGCTTCCATGTACATATTCCTGAGTTTATCTACTTATCAGAGCTGCCCCCCTGAGGGTTGCAGACTGCATGTGGCTGGGGGGCTGTGTGAAATCACAGGCAAGGTAATGAACAGGTTTCCCCAGCTCCTAAGCCCCAGCATTGGACCAGCACACACTGCTAGACAAGGTGGTTCTTGCTCCACAGTGTGGTGGGGACGTTTGGTAGTTATTAGGATTGGATTATATCCTCCAAAAGATCTTCTCAAGCTTCAACTTGCAGCACCTGTGAGTGTGACTTTATTTAGAAATAGGAGTAAGTGGAGATGAGGTCACACATCATTACAGTAGGTCTCCACCCAATATGAATGGTGTCCTTCTAAGAATAAAAGAGACACAGACAGAGGGGAGAAAGCACCTGGAGACAGAGGCAGAGATCGGAGCGACACAGCCACAGGCCAGGAGCACCGAGGATTTGGGAGGAGGGTGAGGAGGCTCCTACCTGGAGCCCAGGGGAGGGGAGCTCTGCCCTGCTGACACCTGCACTTCAGACCACAGCCATGGGACACTAAGATGCCACCTTGCATGGCTGCACACTGGGCCAGATGCCACATTCACAACAGGGATATGTGACCCACTATGGGGTCTCAGACACCCCTGTGGGCTGGAGGGTCACATTAGCAGTCTGCTCAGCTGCCACAACAAAGTGCCACAGGCCTTGTACCTTAAACAACAGGAACTTAATTTACTCACTTCTTTAAAGGCCTGTCTCCAACTGCAGTCACACTCACAGCTCCTGGAGTAGGCAGGGCCTCTTTCTGCTGGTGGGGATATGACTGCTGACTTAAGAAACGCCCTGGCTCCCAGAGACCAAGTGCTGGCCATTGCCCAGGGCCACCAAAACCCAAGGAGCTACTGTTTCTAAAACAGAGGACAGGCCGCAGGAACACTAACGCTAGCTGTCGGCCACCACGAGCATCTGTCACCCTGATTGGGTCTGGGTCATTGGTACTTGTGAGCTGTTTCCGGGAGGACACGGCATTGCCAAGCTGTGAACTATGTTTCAGGGGCACACGCATTGCCAGCCAAGCTAGGCCTGTGCCATGTGGCCTCTCAGGCAGGGATCCCAGGGGTCCCCCGGGACCCACAAGCAGAGCAAGTCCGAGCCATGTGAGGAGATGGGCGCCTTATACAGTCAGGTCAAGCTTTCAGGTTGGGAAACAAACAAGACCAAACAGCCCGTCAGCGGACACTGCTGTTGTCCTTGAAGAATCCATGTCTCCCTCTGGAACCTGGCAGGGCTCAGGGGCCTGCGGCAGAGTGCTGGCGCAGGATGCCACCCCCTCACCTGACTAGCCCACCCCCAAGAGAAAAGAGAGAACGGGTCATCCCGTGGACTACGCCTGTCATCGCAGTGGGGGGAGGTTGGCCTGCGTCCTCTGTGCAGGGAGAAATAGAAGATAATTCCCTCCCCGTTCGTCACTTTCGCGAATTCATCCAACAGGCAGTCCAGTGGCAGGGCCTGTGCTAGGATTAAGGACACAGGTGTGAACAGAACCCAGTCTCTGTCCTCAAAGCCCCGTCGTCCAGTGGGCAAGAACAGGAGTGACCACGGCACACATGGCAGGGACCAGTCCCTCTCCCTCATGTGCTCACCCTCCTGGAAGTAGCTGGTCAGAGGGGACAGTCTTGCTCACACCACACTCTGCAGGGGCTGTGGGAGGTGGCCTTGTGGTTCCTGGGGGAGGATGGGTTGGCTTGTCTACATCCCTTCCTGGGCCGGCAGGAACATGAAGCCAGTGGGCCGAGCCCTAGGTGGGCTGCACTGGTCTACCAGCCCAGTAGAGGCCTTTGCTGCTCCCTGGGGTGCCCATCTGGTGAGAGCAGGGAACCCACAGTCAGGCCTCAGAGACCCCTGTGAGGCTCAAAGAGTCAGGGCAGCTAATGAGCTGTTGGGACTCTGAGTCACAGCAGGTGCCACCCACCGTCAGAGTGGGGGCTGTGCTGAGGACGCTGGGGACCTCTTCACACCCCAGGCCCAGTCAGGAGTCAGCCCACAGCTGACCCCAGCCTTCCCTCATGTGGCCAGTGCACACTTTGACCTTGGCTGCTGCTTTTTCTTTCCTTCCTGTGGTCGTTCTGGAGCTGGTTCTTGGGCCTCACCTTGTTAATGAGCCGGCTGATCCCTGGAACCCATGCTCCTTCCTCCCGGGCTCTGTGCACACTGGCCGACTGAAGGTGCTCAGTGAAGCTCGCATGCTGGTTGGCCATCTGTCCTCTGCATTTAGGGCTAGGAAGGGGTGCCCCAGCCAACAAAAGATGTCCTTTCCAGAAGATTCTGGGTCAAGATAGGACGCAAGCTGGAATGTTCCACCCAGCAGAGATGTACAAGGCTCTGCAGTCCCCGGGCTAGGAGCACTGCATGTGTTTTTACAATAAGAGTGTCAGAGTCTCATTCACCTCAGCTTCAAAACACCCTCAGCGTTTGTCACATTTCCATGTGCAGGTGAACACTGGGGTCATGATCAGGTGCACCTCTGTGTGCAAATAAAGCCGCCCCCTGGAGCCCAGAGTTCCTCTGGCCAGGCTCCGCCCACATGGCCAAGTGCGTGACAAGTGCATTCATCGGGGCTATTTTGCTCCGTTGTGTTTCTTGGAGAACCAACAATTCTTATTTGGTTTTGGAACTATTGTTAATTTTAATATATTGTTACAGTTTTCTCACACATTTTGGAGCCATTCAGGTTTTTTCCAGGTCTCAAGCCACTTTGCAAACCCTTGGCAAGACTTTGGCCCTGGGCCTGTGTGCCGGGTGGGCCGCTGGCCTGGTGGCACCCCAGCCTCCTCCCAGGCCCTCTTGGTTCCTCCTTCAGGCTCCGGGGGGTGGCTCTCAGTGACAGAACTTCCTGGCATCTGGTCCCTGCCCTCCGGAACATTCTGCCCTTCCTGAGAACACGCCTTTGCACTTGCCATAGTCTGGTTTGCCTCCTACACATCCTGAGAGGCCCTCTGCCCCTGGCTCCCAAACCCCACAGCGCCTTCCCCTGCAGTGGTGCAGAGAGCAGAGACCTTGCACAGGTGCGCTGAAGACAATTCCTGCTGCACAGTCACCACCAAAACCGGGGGTTACCTGTCCCTGTCCCTGGTTTCATTTTTCTTAAGCATCCTATTATACTGAGCTGCAAGCAGCATGCTCATGTTAATTTTCCTGTTTTGTACCCGATGATAAGTAGGGATGGCTCCTTCCCTCGGACTTTCTTCCCTCATCACCCTTCCTTTCTCCGTGTGCTCTTCTCTGAGTGTCTGGAGGCCTCAGACCCCAAGGATGAGGCTGGGCCAAACCAGCAGGAGGGGACCTGACCAGGTGCACCTGCTTTGCTGGTGGAGGAGGGGGTGTGCTGCAGGCAGGAACAGCCCTGGTTCCTGAGCTCTGCCCACCTGTCATGGCCCGTGGCTGGAGGGCAGAGACGGTGCAGCAGCTCCCAGGGCTCTGGAGCTTCTCAGCCCAGCTCAGCCCCTCTCAGCTCCAGGGCAGAGTCCAGCTGGCTGTCTGCTTGAGCTCCCTGCCTGTGCTAGCAGCTAGCGTCCGGTGGCCCGTCTCCAAGACCCTCCCTCAGAGGTGCTGGGGCAGGGGCTCACGCCCAGGGTTCCTTCTGGCTGGGCAGCTTATTGCACTGCTTCCCTGGTCAGGTTTCCTTCCAAGCCCATGAGTCACAGTGTTTCATTCAGACCCCACGGACCTCTGAGACGCAGGTTGCTCTGAGGAACTCACCAGCTTCTCCAAGCGGGTGGTGGTGGCAGAAGCTGAGTACAGCTGTCAAATCTGCCCCCCTTTTCTCCTGTCATGCCATCTGTCCCTGGTTCCCTCCCCAGGGCAGTCTCATGGATCATTCCAGAATAACTTCTAAAATGGTCAGAATTTGACCAGGCTTTCCGTGGATCTTATGAGGGAAGGAGCGGGGGAGTCAGGCCTGCCCCATTCCTCTTCAGCTACAGGGTCTTCACCCGGCCTCAGTTACTTCCTCCATAAAACGTGCTAAACTTAAACAGCTCTAACAAGGAGACCCAAAGCTGTAATAGCTCCACCAGGTAAATGCTGGCTCCATTCTCACCTAACACCCCTCCCAGGCCCCTGGTTTGGTGAGCTCAGCACAGGCTGGCCCTCCTCTGCACCAGGAAGCCCACTCCAGGTGATGGGGGGGAGGGGGAACCAAGCTACAGACAAGAGATTTTCTTTGAAGGAAATGACATGCAATTAAAGATCATTTCTCACTTCTGGTCACTTTCTGATGGTGACAGCTTAGTTCAGGGGCCAAGTTTAGCACCCAGGGAGACTGGGAATAGAATCTCTAACCAGGCAGCAGGTGTCCTGTTAAAACCCAGGGGAGGCAGAATTCTCTTGCTAAAAGAAAATGCTGAGGGGATAATTAACAGTCTCTGCCAAAGGAGGAAATACTGGACCCACAGGTTTTCTGGGAGAACCAAGGGCACATAAAGCTTCCTGAGCACAAGGCATTAGCCAAAAGCACCTGTCCTCACCACAATCACCATCTCCTTCTCAGGTAATACCAAGTTCAACCACTGGCAGTGACAGGAAGTGGGCTTTTACTATCACGTTTCTGCTCCCTAGTAAAATACAACACTCCCTCGAGACGCGTATATTTTACTAATCTCTTGTGCCTCCATTTGTTTTCAGAATTCAAGTGCAAACAGGAACCTAATTTATCATTGCACCAGGTTCAATAAATACTATTCTGATATAATAATTCTTGCAGGTTTTCAAAACAGTTTTGATCGTTAAGAAATTCACATTACGCCTTGGAAATGTGGGTGTAGTTTTAAACGGCGCAGTCACTCTTTGACCCTGGGATTTCATTTTGAGATATTACCCAAAGGAAATAACCACAGAAAAGCAAAGAGATTTATCTGCTGGTAGGTTTCTCACAGAAATATTTACAGCCACTGAGAAACTGGAAACACCCTGAATGGTGAAGAGTAGAGGCTGGTAAGATGCAGTCCGCTGTGCCCGTGTGAGGAAATTCTATGCAGCTTAAAAAAATTGTGTTGTCAAAGAATATTCAAATATATGGAAAAATATTCATGAAGTATTTGGTAAATGAAAAGTTTTTGTCTCGGCTCCTGTAGCACAGTGGTTACAGCACCGACCACATACACCGAGGCTAGTGGGCTCGAGCCCGGCTCCGGCCAGCTAAACAACAATGACGACTGCAACAAAAAATAGCTGGGCATTATGGGGGGGCACCTGTAGTCCCAGCTACTTGGGAAGCTGAGGCAGGAGAATCACTGAAGCCCACGAGTTTGAGGTTGCTGTGATGCCTACCGAGGACAACATAGTGAGACTCTGTCGGAAGGGACGGGAAGGGAAAAGAAAAAGACAGATTTTCAAAACAGCATGTGAAATTGCAGCCTCAGTGTGGGGGGCAGGAACAACTGTCAGCGCAGAACACGGGAAGCAGAAAGATTCAAATCCCTCTTCAGCTGCTTCTGAGTGTGGGACTTCAGACAAGTTACATAAGTTTTGTTCCTCAGTCCCCTTCTCGGAGGTGTCCAGGCAAAGTCTCTCCCCTCCTTCAGGACAGGTGGGGAAGGGTGGCCCCAACCTCTCCCTGGACACCGTCGGTGAGTAGGACAGTTGCCTCCTCCTGCTGACGTCCAAACGGTAGTAACTGTAATGGTAAACTCCCCAGGAAGGGGACAGAACTATCTAAAGCCGACTTCTTAAGTCTGGGACTTTTGTTCCCACTGTGATTATCAGAGTGGTGGATGACTGGTGGATACAAATGATGGATACATTGCAGAGATTTAGTTTCTTTTCTGGATCCCCAGAAAATTCATGTTAATTGTTTCTGGACTAGCCCAGGACTGAAATGGTAATAAGTCATCCCTACCCCGAGGCAAAGCTCCACCCATAAGGTGTGAGCACACCCATCTCTGTCTTGAGTTAGAGATTAGTCAGTGCTGACTCAGTCCTGTAAAGCAGCGGTTCCAAACCTGTGGTTCGTGACCCACAGTAACTGTATTAAAGGGCCACGGCATTAGGAAGGTTGAGAACCATAGCCCTAAAGGAGGAGGACCTTGGGAAAGTTGCTGACCCAAGGTGTCAGCTTCCTTGGCTGACAAAAGATATTTGGAGAGAAGTCAGTGGATCGAGCATCCTTCCAAGGGCGGATGACTCTATGTTCAAATGTCATCGGATAACAGAAGGCTCGGCAAACAAGGAAAGATACTCTGACCGCACAGCAAGGCAGGACAGGGCCCCTGAGCATCCCGCCTCCTAACCTCGGAGGGAGCCTGATGCACCTTCAACTCCAACTCCATACACAGAAGCCAAAGGTGGATGCCAACCAAACACTGAACAGCCGTCAGCAGTTGAATGGACAAACGGGTTCTGACCCATCCACGTCCTGGGATATCACTCGGGCATTAAGGGAGGACTTCCTGGTCCGTGCTGCAGCTTGGATTAACCCTGAAATCACCGTGGTGAGACAGAAGGCAGACACCAAGGGCCGCGGACATCCAGAATGGGGACAGAGCTGGAGACAGACGGGAGCTGAGTGGCCACCAGAGACCAGAGGAGAGAGAGGGGCCTGGGGAGTGGCTGCTGATGAGTGAGGGTTCCTTTCGGGTGATGAAATGTCTTGGAATAGACAGAAGTGATGGCTGCGTGACGCTGTGTCATCGCTGAACTGCACACTTGCAAATGGTTAGTCTGCAGTTTGTTTTACTTGACTACAAAAATCTAAAACAAAATAATAATAGCTCTACCCTCAGAAGGGAGTGATGCTCGCCTAACACGCTGCATTCCCAAGAACTGCTGTGCACTTATTCAGCCTTCCCTACCCCGGAGGGCAGCTGGTAGCTGACCTGCCTCCCCCTAGTCCCAAAGCCATGACCAGGGCTGGACGTCCCTGCTCCCAACAGCTGCCCTGACTCCACTCCAGGGCACACTCCCCACCTGTACACCCACAGCTGCTGCTCTGACCCTGCAGAGAGACCGTGGGCACCCGGCTGTGCCAGGCAGGCCGTCCGTGATGTTGGCAGCCGCAGTCACGGAACCAGGCTCACCAGTGACATGCCCAGTGTGCTGAACCTCTCTCCAGTCCCAGCTGTGACCCTGGAATGTGGGAGGTGTCAGTCCCAGGGGTGGCAACAGTCTACGTTTGTGTGACAGATGATTACCGAGCCCCCTATTGCTGCACGTGCCGATGCCAAGGGCAGAATGCAGGGAGAGGCAGGTGTCACGATGAGGGCTCATCACAAGGCTGAGGGCGACCTTCCAAGCTGCTACTTGAAGGACAAGCAGGAATCATTGTCATCCATGTCATCCACATTAGCCCATCAGCCACAGCAGGTGGGGAGCAGCACCTCAGGGCACCCCTTCCCGCCCCAACCCTCCAGCCCCGCTCAGGTGAAGTTCATGAGCTGGAGAGAGGAGGCCCAGCACAGGGCTAAAGGGCTTGGTGGGGGGACTCCCCTACCTGCAGATGGGAGACTGGACTGAGGGTGCAGACAAGGCAAGGAACCCCAGTGGCCAGGCAAGAGGTGATGGGAGGGTCCTGGGTGAGGATGGGGCAGTGGACGAGGACAGAGGGATGGGATTGGCAGGGCCTGGTAGTGAACGGAGAAAGCAGGGTGAGAGCGGAGTGTCCGGTCTGTCGGGGCAGTGGATGGGGGGGTCTACACTGAGCTGCCGCGCTGTGGGGGAGGAGAGCGTCTTAGTCCGTCCGGGCAGCTGTAACCAGATGCCACAGCGCCAGTGGCTGATAACAGTAGCCATTCATGTCTCAGCGTCCTGGAAAACGGTGTTCAAGACGAAGGCACCCGGAGGGCCCCTTCCTGGCTCATGGATGACACAGTCTATGTGGCTTCCCTGCAAGAAGGGGAGCCTCCTTGGCCATTTTTTGTTTTATTGATTTTTTATTTCTAACTGGCACACATTTACATATTTACGGGGTATGTGTTTCAATGTGTGAAAATGGAAGTATAGTGATCACATCTGGGTAATTACATGTCTATCACTTTAAACATTTATCATTTCTTGGTGATGACAATATTCAAAAATCTCTCCTAATTATTTTGAAATATACAATCTGTTATTTGCTGAGACCTCCCTACTGTACAACAGAACCACACGGTTACCCTTCTTGTCTCACTGTATTGGCTGGGGCCCTTTCACCAGCCTCACCTCCAACCCCACCGCTGCCTCCAGTGTCCGTCATCCTACTTGACGTCTGTAAAGCTGGCTTCCGAAGGTTCCACAGGTGAGTGAGGCCGCACTGCACCTGTCCCTGTGCCTGGCTTGTTTCACCACATCCTCTAGGTTCATCCAGGGGCCACAGTGACAGGTCCCGTTCTGTCACGTGGCTGGATAGTATTCCTTTGGGTGTTGTAAGTGACACAGTGTCTTACATTTTCATTTTTAGATGGGCGTTTGGGTTGATTCGTATCTTGGCTGTTGTGAAGACTGCTGTAATATTTGGGTGTACAGATGTTCTCTGCAACATGCTGATTCCATGTCCTTTACATATATACCCAGTAATGGAATTGCTAGGCCACATGGTACTTCTATTTATAAGTTTTTTTTTGTTTGTTTGTTTGTTGGTTTTTTTTTTGTAGAGACAGAGTCTCACTTTATCACCCTCGGTAGAGTGCCATGGCATCACACAGCTCACAGCAACCTCCCACTCCTGGGCTTAGGCGACTCTCCTGCCTCAGCCTCCCGAGTAGCTGGGACTACAGGCGCCCGCCACAACACCTGGCTATTGATTAATAAGTTTTTTGAGAAACCCCCATCCCGTTTTCCATACTGGCTGTGCTCATTTACATTGCCTCTACCAGCATGAAAGGATTCCCTTTTCTCTACGTCCTCACCAGCATTTGTGTGTTGTTTTGTTTTTTGTTTTTGTCTTTCTGGTAACACCCATTCCAACTGGGGTGAGGTAATATCTACTTTGGATTTTGATTTACGTGTCCCTGAAGATCAGAAATGTTTGGAATTTTTTCATATCTCTGTTGGCATTCTGTCTGTCTTCTAGACCACTCTCTCTCTCACCGTATACAAAAACCAATTCTAAATGTCAAACCAGAAACTATGAAACTACTAGAAGAAAACAATGGTGAAAATTTCCATGACATTGGTCTGGACAAGAACTTTTTTTTTTTTTAATACGATCTCAAAAGCATAGGCAACAAAAGCAAAAATAGACAAATGGGACAGTATTGAACAGAAAATCTGTGCAACAAAGAAAATAATCAATAGAGAGACATGCATTTGACAAGGGCTTGATATCCAGAATACAGAAGGAACTCAAACAACTCAACAGCAGAAAAACCACATGATCCAATGTTTAATATGAGCAAAAGGGGACTAATGCTGCTTGTAAAGGGTCCACCTGATGACATAATCACACCCCCAAGGCCTCCTAACGCCATCGTCTTGGGGGTGGGGTTGGTAACACATGGATTTAAGGAAACACGGACAGACATTAAGGTAAGGAAGGGTGGGAGAAGGTGCTGCCTGTACAGCACCCAGGGGCATCCAGGTGGAGCTGGCGGCCAGGTAGGGTAGACCTGGACGTCTGTGAGCCGTGAGACTGAAGGCACCAAGGCTCAGCGGCCAGACCATACGTGGAAGTAGAGTCATGACCCATGACCTGCAGCAGCCAGCCGAGAACAGCCAGAACTGGGTTAATAGCTGACAGGGTCCCTGATTTTTGTCTCTGCTTTCAACTCAGGACCAAACAGGGAAAGCTGACTCTAACCCCACCCGGCCCCACGGGACACCTGCTTCTGTTCAGTCTCCTCCAACCCCCAGGCTGGCAGCCCCCCCGGGGCTCACCCTGAGCCTTCCCTGTTCACTCTGAAGCCCCCTGCCTGCCTGAGTCTCTGCCGAAGGCAGGTGAAGGTGTCTGACTCTCCGGATGCAGAAGGTTCTGAATACATGGAGGGTCTCTGTGTCCTGCAGGGTCCGTGACTGAAGTAACTGAGGCCTGGGAAGGGGCTGGGGTGGGCTTACTGGGATGGTCATGTGTGACCCCTGAGGCCCTCACCGGTGACTGGGGGGGGATGGGACTGGCCAGTGGGGAATGGGGAGGAGAATGACCAGAGACCTGCGGGAGCCCTGAGCGAGCACCAGCATGTGTGGTGGCTGGTGGGGCAGCGGCTGTCCCTGCCCATATGTCCACACCTCCCTGGCCTCGCCCAGCCCCGTGGCAGGTGCAGACATGAGTGGGAGCCTGGGGTCAGCCTCCAGCCCTGCACTGGTCTCCATTCCCTTCTCCCCACACCCCACTGTCTCCTACCTATTGAGGAAGCTGAGTTCAATTTAATAATCAGGCCTCGAGCACACGATCTGTGCCCAGCCCCACTGCTGGACAGTATCTAAGGCTCTAAAACCACCAAAGAGAAGAAAGCCCTGCCTCCAGCCATAGCGTCACTGTGAGCAAACCTCTCCGGAACCTGCTGCCTCGGACAGCACCCAAGAGGCCATTCTGAAGAAAGGAAATGGCCAAGGAGCCTGTAATCTGTGATTCCCAGCCCATCCCAGGTAGTCAGGAGTTAAGAATTAATGCCCCTTGGTACCCGGTGTGGGGAAGGGAGGATTTGGGGGACATGCCCTCAAAGGACACAAAATTTCAATGAGAGATGAGAAAAAACTCAAGAGATCTATTCTATAGCATGGTGGCTACAGTTAACCTCTGTGTGACACACTTGCAAATTGCTGAGAGTGGATTTTAAGTGCGCTTACCACTAAAATAATAAGCACGTGAGGTGCCGCTGTCGATAACAGAGGGAGGCTCTCTGCTGGAAAGCGGCATTTACTCAGGGCTGAGCGCAGGGAACACATGAGCAGAGAGAGATAAAATGGCTTTTACAGGGAACATGAGGAGCAGTTCAAGACTGTTTAGAGATAATTATCACTGACCACAGGGTCCAGGACAAGGGCGGCACCAGTCTGAGGCAGGACAGGCAGCTGCAGGTGACAGCACTCACCGTGGGTGCACTTCAACCTCATGTGGTTCCCTGAAGTCCTACTGTGCACCCAGACCCAAGGTCACAGAGATCAATGCTGCACAGAGTCCCCCTCAAATGTCCTCTATTCTGGGGGGCGCATGGGTGTTAAATGGAGTAAAGATGGGCTCGACGTATGCATGAGGTGAGCGCTTTGTCCAGCAAGCTCACGTGGGCCTTCCTGTTCACTCCTCACAGCAGCCTGAGGGTCAGTACATTCCGCTGTGTCATACCTGGGAGGACACTGAGGCACAGGGCAGTCAGGAAACTCATGAAGGTCACAATGCCAGGAGGAGACGCCACATCTCCGCAGGGAATCCCGTGGTCAGTACCCAGCCAGTTCACTCTGCCGCACAAGATGAAGTGTTGCTGGGAACTAAAACACCTGTGGATACCGTCCATGGAAAGGAAGCCGTACTTTAAAATAACCGAAAGAGGTTTATTCTGAGCCAGACTTGAGGACCATACCCTGGAGTCACACCCAAGGAGCCTTGAGCACGTGGACTCGACTGGGTTGGGGTGACAGTTGGGTTTTATAAATATCAGGGAGACGGAATTACAGGTAAAGTCACAAACCAATACGTGCAAGGCATACATTAGTTTGCCCCGAAAGGTGGGACATTGCAAAGCCTGGAATCAGATGGATTTAAAGATTCTTTAGTTGAAAATTGGCTGAAAGAGTTAGGCTCTGTGTAGGAGTCCAGGACTCAATGAAAATGAATGCTGAGTTATGAGCAGGGTCTGTCAATCAGACACAAACTACAGGACACGTGCCCAGACCCACGTGGTTTGTCCGTCATGTACGGGGAGGACCTGAAGTTGTGTCACAAAGGACAATCCCTAAGGAGGGAGGGGGACGTGATGAGGCCTGTCTGATCTCCTTCCTCTTGGCCAGCAACTCAGTCCTAGGAATCCCTCCGTCAGGAAGGGGGTCCAGTCAGTGGCTGGGTAGCAAGCTAAGATTTTATTTTAGGGCACCATTCCTAGGCAGCGTCCTTCTGCAAGGGAGGCGGCAGCCAACGCTGCTCCAGCTGCTGCTCCGTCCACGGCGTGGACGTCCTCCTCCCTAAAAACATTTGGTGACTTTAAAAACAATTCTAATAAATTAAAAACTAAATTGACTAAGGCTTAATCAAGCAATTCATTTAAACATCTCCGGAATGGAAGGCGTGGAAATATGCCAATCCAAGGCTCATCTGCACTCCTCCTAACCATGCTTGGGAGCACGCCGGCACCACGGGAAGAGGACGGACAGCCGCTTTTGGTGCCTGGACTTTTTTTTTTCTTCGTAAATTGGTTTTTATTACAAAAGGCTTGGGATTCTTCACAAACAGTTTAGGTGCACGCAGCTTGCCTTTTCCCCCATCTCGGAATCAAGAATTATCTTTGGGCCCGCCAGCAAGTTGAGGGCTGCCAGAGACAGTGTCTTCAGGGCCCCAAGGGGCCCCAGCCTCTCAGATACGGAAAATCACTGGAGACTGTGCTGAGCGCAGGGAAGTCTTAAAACCAGCCTCAGCCAGCATTCACAATCACAGTCAGCACGAAGCATTTCAAATGCAAATCCCGCCTCATTCTTTGACAATAACTGAACATTTAACTCCAAGACCATTTCAGAATTAGCCCTGTTTCCCACAGGGAAATTGAGCCATCGGGGAATTCAAACCCACTGCTGGAACAAAGGATTTCAGAAAACTTTCCTTTTAGCAGCAGTTGGAATCCAAGGGCTCTTAGGAAGACTTGAGGTTTCCCTTGTGGACTTACTGTCCACTCTCCAGGCCTGAGCGCCCCTCCCTGGGCCCACTCAGGGCCGGTGTTCCTGAGCTCTGGGCCAGCAGACTGCATCTGTGGGAGTTCCACGTGCTACACAGGGCGCTTACACCTTCATCTCACGAGGATGGTATTTTATGTGTTGGACAGGTGAGGGAACCGGTTTGGTCAGGCCGCTGTGCCTAATTATTATCTGCTGTGGCTGCTCAGTGGGCCCGGCCATCTGCAGCCTCCCACTACCTTGGAGGGGCTCTCTAAGCAGGTGCTCTATAGAAAGACACTTTCTATGCTCCCAGAGGTTTATATCACCTGAGGTAGGGTCAGCAACTTTTTCCTCTAAAGGATCAGTTAGTAAATATTTCCCATTTTTCCTATTGCAACAACTCAGGCCACTGTGATTTTAAAGTGTTCCTAGATAATATGTACGTGAATGAACGTGGTTGTGTTTCAATAAAACTTTATTTACAAAACAGGCAGTGGGGCCAGAAGAAGGTGAACAGTTTGGCCTGCAAGATGCAGTCTGCCAACCCTCGATCTATGGGGGAGAGACAGAGTGCTCAGAGATGTGAGCGGCCAGTGGATCACAGAAAGCTTGGGGTAAATGATACAATAACATTATGCATTTCCATTCTCATGAGTATGCAAACATTTTTCTGAAATCAGGCCCTGTCACTAAATGCTAGTTCTTAATTTTACAGGGTATGCCATCATGGATTACTATCCAGTTGTCATCTCTAAATACTATGGCTGTAAAGTGACCAGCTGAGTCCATTCAAGACCTGATGTCTACCGATCTGCACCTGTTGGTGGCACCATGCCAGCATATCACCTTTCTGTCCTTGTTCTCTGAGTCTCTGGTCATTGTGAAGGGGGACCTTGTGTCTCAGTTTACTCAGGATGGTCTCAAGGCAAGCCTGGGTCCCTGGTGCACCCTCTTTCCACTCAACAGGCCTCATTTCGATGAGCAATTGCACAGCCATTTCATCCCCTATAAATAAATAAACATTATGGCATTTTCTTAAAATTCCCACAACTCTGTAATGCAAAGCAACCTATAGTTTCAAAACAACAACAACATTGCTTTGGTAGGTCTATAAGATAAGGAAATGTTCTTCTATTTGCAGGAAATTTATTTCATTTTGCATCTTAATCATGAATGGGGCTGGGCATGAAGTGCGAGAGGGAGGTGGCTAAACTCAGTCCAGGCTCACTGAAAGGTGGCACAGTCCCCTGCTGTGGGGGTGGGGGAGTGGAATTACCCATCAGGCCGCAGGTGCAGGAGCGCCCCCATCCCCCCACCCCTGTTCTTCACTAGTACAGGATACTCCACAGTGCTGGGCTCTGGGGATACAAATATTGATAAGATGAGTTTGTGCCGTGCACACACAGTCACCCCACTCCAAGCAGCCCCCAGACTAGTGGGGGAGGCAGAGGGGACATAGCACCAGGGCAGGAGAAGACCACACCTCTGGGGCAAGCACAACAGACTTCCCAGAGGAGGGGGTACCTGGAGAGAATCTAAGGCCACAGGGAGGAACCAAATGCACTCTCGCCAGCAGCAGGGCAGCAGGGTCAAGGTCACTGGGGTGAGAAGCAGCTTGTTTCCAGAATGGGCCACAAACATTCTAGTATGGCTGGAAAGCAGAACTCTCTCAAAGGAAAAAAAGAAAAAGAATTATATAAATAACCACTTCTTTTGTCTATTCTGGATTCCTCTTTATTAATAGTAGACCTCATCATTTACATTTAATTTGTTAGTGTTTAATATCTAATTGCTCATCTCTAATTCACCCCTAGTCTTACAGGGAACAGGGCTCCCTCTGCGCAACTGAGCAGACAAAGACACGCTCTGTCGACCTGCAGCACAAAGGGGGAGGGGTGGCACACGCCCTGTGGCCTTCCCATGGCCTCCTGTCCCCTGTGTCACCTATGGACCAGGAGGTCACTTTGCTCATTGCACATTCCCAGACCCAGAGTGATGGGGCAGAGTGGAGGAGCAGATGGCCCAGAGGACACTCAGAGCACGAGAGTGTGCGTGTCTGAGCAGACAGATAACTTGGTGAGAGAGGAACGCTCCACCCTGTGGAATTCACATCCTCCCAGCAGCATGTGACACACGGCACACAGCCTGGAACAGACACCTGAGTGCTTCTGGTCCTCCCAGAGCAAAGACCCCACTGAGAGGCATAGAGCTGTACCCACCAAGGGCCCGCGGGTACAGGCCCAGAGTCGGGTGCAGCTTGTCTGTAGGTTCTGGACAAGACAGTGTCGGAGCCCCGAGGGCCACTGGCCCTCCTTCCTCACTGGCTGTCAGGGAAACGCCTTCCCGCACCAAGTGCCATCTCCTGCTTCTTGTAGCGACATGAAGCTGAGTCTCCCTGTTTGTTCTCCTGCCACATTTCTGTGGGTTCCTCCAGCACTTTGAGGGGCGCATGTGTTTGCACTGAGCCCACCCTCCCTCCACACCCAGACACACACACCTGGTGTGTCACCAGCCTGCTGGGTACCAACCATGTGCTGGGCAGGGTGGGGTACAAGGCGGAGGGAAGGGCCTATGGGGACAGGCACACGTTCCATGAGAAAGTGACGGTTCAGGTGAGATCTGTGGAATGAGAGGGTCTGACTCAGTGAAGAAACATGTGAGGCAAGAGCAGGTAGACGGAGCAGGGGTTAGAAGAGCCGCAGGTGCTTGGGGACCAGGGTCCTGGCAGATGCCTGCAGGCAGGAGCAGAGAGGCCGAGGTGGGGCCCCAGGGCAAAAAACCTGGAGAAGAAAGGGAATGACATTTAGACAGATCATTCTGGAGGGCTTGTGATTCTGGCAAGATGGCAGGTCACACGACTCAGTACGTGTCCCCAGATGAGCTGGATAAAATATAACAGAAATGCATTTCAGTGCGTATGAGATCCCGAGAAAGAGTGGAAATCGCATGGCTTCAGGGACGAAGAGAGAACTGAAAGCCAGTATGGCAAGCCCCGAGCTAAGACTGCTGTTCCAGGGAGGGGAGCAGGGAAGGAGGTCAGGTGGGGACAGGTGAGGTGGGGTGGGCTTGTCATTTATCAGCTTGAGCTTTACACCAAGGAGTCAGCAGCAAACAAGGCGGAGACAGTCCCCGGGGGTCAGGGCACTGTCAGTGCTGCACCTGCAGTGATGCTGCTGTGGCCCCTCCGAGTGGGGAGATAAGGACACTCAGAGGCTCTGCCGGGTTCTGGATGAAAAACAAGAACAAAGTCTGAGCAACAGTCCGGACCTGTTTCTCTCGTGTGTGTCGGGGGGGGGGGTCGGGGTCACACCATCAGGGGGGTCTGAAGACTCCACAAATCCAAACCCACCCTGAGCAGCCCAGAGGCTCCTCACCAGGGGTGCAAACCAGGGACGAAGCTGAGTCTCCAGACCACACTCCCGAGACTCGCGGGGACTCACTACACTGTGCACACAGGCTGGGGGCAGGACTGGCAATCTGCAAGGAAACCTAAGCTTAGTTCAGATGATGGAAGACGCAGGCGGGGACACAAATGAACCTGTTCCAGCCTGGGCCTGTCCTCAGACACCAGGCTCCTGCGCCCAACTTCCCCGCAAGACTAGGGGTGAATTAGAGATGAGCAATTAGATATTAAACACTAACAAATTAAATGTAAATGATGAGGTCTACTATTAATAAAGAGGAATCCAGAATAGACAAAAGAAGTGGTTATTTATATAACCCTTTTTTTTTTTCTTTCCTCTCTGAGAGAGTTCTGCTTTCCAGCCACACTGGAATGTTTGTGGCCCACTCTGGAAACAAGCTGCTTCTCACCCCAGTGACCTTGACCCTGCTGCCCTGCTGCTGGTGAGGGTGCACTTGGTTCCTCCTTGTGGCCTTAGGTTCTCTCCAGGTGCCCCCTCCTCTAGGAAGTCTATTGTGCTTGCCCCAGTGGTGTGGGTCTTCTCCTGCCCTGGTGCTATGTCCCCTCTGCCTCCCCCTCTAGTCCAGGGGCTGCTTGGGGTGACGGTGTGCATGGCACACACTCATCTTATCAATATTTGTATCTCAGCATTGCACAGTGGTCTGTACGTGACGATAGGGGTCAGGCTTACACCCAGGGCCTGATGGGCATTTCACTCCCCCCCCAGCAGGATACAGTGCCACCTTTCCAGCGAGCCCAGACCAGGTCTAGCCACCTCCCTCTCACACTTCGTGCCCAGCCCATTCATGATTAAGAAGCAAAATGAAATAAATGTCCTACAAGTAGAAGAAAATTTTCTTATCTTACAGACCTGCCAAAGCAACGTTGTTGCTATTGTTTTGAAACTAGGGTTGCTCTGCATTACAGAGTTGTGGGAATTTTTGACAAGAGAAAATGTCATAGTATTTATCTATTTTTGAGAAAGGTAAAGTGCTGTGGCATCATTGTAGCTCAGAGCAACCTCAAACTCCCGGCTCAAGTGATCCTCTTGCCTTGCTGGGACTATAGGCACCTGCCACCTGCCTGACTAGTTTTTCCATTTTTCGTAGAGACAGGGTCTCACTCTTACTCCTGCTGGTCTCGAACTCCCAACCTCAAGCAATCCGCCCACCTCAGCCTCCCTGGGAAGAGGGCTGGGATTGCAGCTTTGAGCCACCGCACCCGCCTATGTCATAGAATTTAGCACATTTTGTGAAAGAAAATGATTAGAATAGAAACTGCCAGAACAAGTCACATGCCGTCAGGATAAATACAATCTAAGGTAGTGTCTGTTTCAGTTGTTCATCTGTTTACACATGTACTTGGGCACTCGTCACTGAATCAAAAGGTTGTTTCATTTTGTTTTTATTGTGGGTCATGAAATCCACTGTGACCAAACGCATTTGCTTGAATGCACGAGCAAACATCACATTTTACAGAGACACGGTAGCACGGTGGCTTCAACACCAGGAACAAGACAGGAAGAAGCATTTGCATTCAGCAATGTGCCAGAGGTCCTGACCAGCACCGCAAGACAAGAAAAAAATAAATAAACATTACAAGGATTGAAAAAGGAAGAACCAAAACCATCATTCCTCACCACTGTTCCGACTGACAACAGAGAAACCGGAGACAGGAGTTCACTGCAGGGTACAAGAAACAATGCCATGGAGCTTCTGGTTTGAAGGTCCAGCTCCCTGACATCGGCAGCATGCCGCGAGTCCAGCACTAAACAGTCACAAAACACGTGACTTCAAAACTACAGCATTTACAATAGAAAAAAAGTACAAGCTATGACTATAAATCTCACAGGAGATGTGTGAGATGTCACTAAGATAACTGACTTTTGTTGGTAAAGGAAATGAAAGCAAATCTAAATAAATAGAGAAGAAAGATAGAATATCATAAAATATTGTCTATCCTGTCCAAATTCATCTATAAAGTCAATTTCAATAAAAACCCAAATAGGATTTTTCATAAAATTTAACAAACCCATCTTGAAATGTCTATGGCAGAATAAAGAGTTGGGAACAGTCAAGAATATTTTGAAAGGGGCTCGGCGCCTGTGGCTCAGCGGGCTAAGGCGCCAGCCACGTACACCTGAGCTGGCGGGTTCGAATCCAGCCCGGCCCGCCAAACAACAATGACGGCTGCAACCAAAAAAAATGTCCGGGCGTTGTGGCGGGCGCCTGTGGTCCCAGCTACTTGGGAGGCAGAGGCAAGAGACTCGCTTAAGCCCAGGAATTGGAGGTTGCTGTGAGCTGTGATGCCACAGCACTCTATCCAGGGTGACAGCTTGAGGCTCTGTCTCAAAAAAAAAGAATATTTTGAAAGAGAAGAGACAGGAATGGCTGGTGTCCCCTACTGCAGCGAGGCAGGAGCTCCAGTCTCTGAAATGAGGGAGGAGGGCAGAGTCTCAGCACAGAAGACGGCTCCGCCACCTGCGCCCGGGAGCCCAGTGGAGGACAGGGCCAGTGTTTCAGACCAAAAATGAGGTTGACGTGTTACTACCTCACACCATCCTGGAGGGGCCTTTTTGGGGGACACAAAACACAGAACCTCTTTTCTCTCTTCTTCCGAACATATGGAACATAAACTCTGGAACTGAGGTGCGATGAAGGTCTGAAATGTCACCTTTGTCATTAACGAGGACAGACATGGAGGACATTGGTCTCGCACAGGAATCGGCAATTCTGCCGAGGACATTCCAGAAAGGTACAGCCTCCCATTCAGTCCCAGAGAACTCTGCAGGGGGCAGATAGCCCTCTGGTAAGGGGGGAACTGCCCAGGAGGGGCGCAGAGAAGACAGGGAACTAGTTTACAGCCAAAAAGAAGTGCCTAAGAACAAAGGCTGCCTCGGTGAGCCTCCCAGCTGCCTGCCAGCCTAACAGGTAGGGAGGATGAGGGACGATGGAGGAGAATGAGGGAGGACAGGGGAGGACGGGGGGAGGGAGGACAGGGGAGGACGGAGGGAGGGAAGACAGGGGAGGGGGGCAGGTGGTGAGATGGAACGAGGGATCCCTCCAGGTATCCTCCCCGACCTCAAGCTTGTGGAAGCCATGCTCCTCGGTCACACACACAGAACGCATTCCAGATGGATTAAACACCTGCGTGTGAAACCAGCCGTGCAATTTCCTTTCAAAGAGCGCAGAGAGCCTGTCCACATGACATTCAGATAGCGAAGTAATTTTTTCTTTTAAACAAGATGCAGAAAACAAACCACACAAAAAGGATTGATACATTTGACTATATTCAGGTAGGAGATTTCTTCTAAGTTCATCTTATAAAATAATCATATAAGAGATGCCGTGATAAAAGTGGGATTGTAAGACATCTGTAGCAAAGGGGTCTCGTCTGCCCAGGCTGCGGTGATGAAGTCCCACAAACTGGAGGTGTGAGCAACAGATGCTGCTTTCTCCCAGTTCTGGAGGCGGGAATTCCAAGAGCTACATGCCACACAGGAGCTTCTGGGGAGGGCTGTCTCCCTGACTTGCAGATGGTCACCTGCACACTGAGTACCCACAGGGGCATCCTCAGAGCATGAACACAGGAGGGGAGGTGAGAAAACTGCCATCTCTTCTGATAAAGGCACTAACCCTACCTGCTCAGGGCCCCATCCTTATGACCTTATTTATCTTTACTACTTCCTTCGGGGCCTTATTGCCAAATGCAGCCACACTGGGGACTAAAGTTTCAATGTGTAAAGGGTGGGGGGAGTTCATGCATTCAGTATATAACACATATAACTATCAAATAACTAATTCCAGACTACACACAAATCTCTACAAATGAAGAAGAAACCAGAGCTCCTGCCTCAACCATTCCACATCAGGGGCTGAGCTCTCAGAGGTGTGCCCAGTCGTATCCATGGGCCTGTAGGGAGTCTTTCATCATGAAGGCATCTTTGGTAGTGGGATTTAGAGGCACACTGGCATCCACCATGGGAGGGACGTGTAGGTGGAGGGTGGTGGGTGCTCCCAGCCACAGGTAGGGGGCAGGGCCTCAGCACCAGCACTGCTGGAAAGTGTTTTTTAATCTTTTCTATCTCATGGCGCATGTGAACTTAGAGTTAAACTTTTGCATGCACACTTAAATTATGACCAAAAAACAGAGTAACTATGCTTTGAACTTCTTTTGAACATAACTTAATTAACGATCTTTAAAAACGTTCACGGCATACCTGAGATCCTCTCATAGAACACCAGTTGAAAATCACTGGTGTTGAAAATCACTGGTGTAGGGGGAAAGAGTAAGAAACCAAAGGAAATTTATAGAGCGCTATCAGACAGGAACCTGTGCAAGGATTTACATCTACTTAACAGTGGCCATGGGGATGAAGAGAGGTTAGACACTGCAGAGATGTTGGGTACCTGCCTGCATCCCCCCATCCTGTGCCCCGTGGAGCTCCAGCCACATGGTGACATCGTGACAATGGGCGAAGAGCATTTGGAGCAAAAGATTCCGTCTCCCGAGGAGCCTCCCGGGCAGTGGACCGTTATCTGATCTCTCCGAGCCTGTAAAACGCAGATTACATTATGAAGATATTATAATAGTCCCCCCAAGCCTAATGCATTTAAGTAAAGCTTTTTGAAATCTGTTTACACCCTCAACCTGGGAGAGCGCTTTAGAGAATGCAAATATGTGGCTGAGGTTATTACAATTTCATCCCTGTGTTCCCGGATTTCAGACCTCTCTTAAAAACCATCTTTCCTCCCTTCTCCGCGTCTCATAGGCCTGTGGGGATGATTGTACGTCCATCATCCTACTAGAGCTTCTGGAATATCCATCGGTTTTTGAGTCTCCCGTAAGTGGTGTGAGCATCAGAAAAGCCGCAGCCCTCTTGAACAGAACTATGGGGCTCTGGGGAGAAGGGTGTCGGAGCTGGTTAGATCTGGGGTGACTCCGTCAGAGCTTAGGGTCAGCCATGTGACATCGTCACACCTGGCACCTGATTGGAGATTCCAACTCCCCTTCCCTAACCCACAGGGGGTGACCTGCTCGGGACTGTTTTGCAGGAGAACACAGGGCTGAGGACCCCTAAGTTAAGCAGCTGAAGCCCTTCAGGAAGCCAAGGAAGGTGGAGCCACAGTGTCCCTCCAGCCCCTCCTTCCTTCTCTGTCACGCACGCCAGTGGCCTTGGCATTGGGCTGTAGCCAAGAGGAAGCTCAACTGGGGACACCTGTAGTTCGAGTTTAGGGTAAAGATCCAGCAATTACAGCCACTTCCCCATGTGGTTTAGACACGCTAGTGTGTGAGCCTTGAGACTGGACACCCCACGTCCCTTTCGGGCAAGGTCGGGGCCTCCCGTCACCTGCCTCCGAGGCTTGTGGATGGCAGCCTGCCTCCGTGTCGTCACATCATCCTCCCTCCGTCCCTAGGTCATCTCCTTGTTTTGTATCAGGCCTCCCTGATGACCTCACTTAACTTAATCGCCTCTTTAATGACCCCCGTCTCTAAGCACAGTCACATCTGAAGTGCCGGGGGTTAGGATTTAACACACAAATTTTAGGAGAACACAACAGCTTGTTCGCCTGTTCAAGAAAATCCCCACCAAATTCTCCAGCCACCTACTGGGCCGCATTGGGAGGTGGGGACACCAGGCCACAGCTCGGTCAGGTGTTTGAATGAAATAACAGAACAATTGAGCTAGCGTTTTGACGTTCATGGTATTTGTGGAGTTTTTATACGTTGTAATTTTTCATTATTTATTTTCTCATTCCAAATAGGTAAGTATATTCAGATATAATATTCTTTGTTTGTTTGTTTATAGAGACAGAGTCTCACTTTATCACCCTCAGTAGAGTGCCGTGGCATCACACAGCTCACAGCAACCTCCAACTCCTGGGCTTAGGTGATTCTCTTGCCTCAGCCTCCCGAGTAGCTGGGACTACAGCTGCCTGCCACAATGCCCGGCTATTTTTTTTTTGATCTTGCAGTTTGGCCAGGGCTGGGTTTGAACCCGCCACCCTCGGTAAATGGGGCTGGCACCCTACTTAATGAGCCACAGGTGCTACCCCAGACATGATTGTTCTTAAGGAGCACAGTCAAAATTGAACAAGTTTCAGGCCTCAGTAAACCCATTCCTGCCCCCCAACCCTGACCTTAAATAGAGGTGAGCACCCGTCAGGGTCAAGGTGCTAGAGGGGAAAATGAAGCACGCAATATCCTCAAGAAACCAGTTAGCCCTGGGCCTGGCACTGAGGAAGTGCTTCGGAAGCACAAGCTCCTTAGACCAGTTACCCCCAAAGCCAACCCTGACTTGGACTGGGGCACCCAAGTGGGAGGTCTTGGGAAGGACTTGAGAAGCCCCCAAGGTAGTCCAGGGGCCCAGTGGGAGATAGGGAGGTGGTGGGGGGAGAGAGGGCAAAGAAAGGGTGGGAAGGAGCAGGGCTCAGCTGTGGGCAGTGGGACCCCCGTCCTGCCCAGCCGAGGCCACTCACAACACAGGAGGCTGCCTCAGGCACCCACAGTCGGTGGGTTTGTGTTCCCGGCACACAGGCGGAAGGGTCGTAGTGACCTTCACTCCCAGGTCTCTGGGGACCACCTGTCCACGGTCACAGAGGACAGAGGCCATGGTGGAGAGACAGCCACACAGCTGGGACCGCCCTCCCCTCATGCGTCCAGGACAGCGGATGACGAGAAGCTCCTTTAGCTGCCTTTATTTTTATTTCTTTAAAAACAAGCATTAATATCATGTTTGACTGGTGGATCCTGATTGCCTATGTGGGTGGGTACAATGTGAGTTTTGCTTTGTGTCTGCAGTGTGTGTGGCTTAATCATGACAGCTCTCTGGATGTGACCCTCAGATGTCCTGGGGTATCTGAGAAGCCACCACAGATCCAGGGAGTGAATCTGTGCGTGTCATGGCTGCCCTGTGGAGCTCCGACGCCCCGTGGGGACACCCCCTGTCTTAGATACCTGACTTCTGTATTCAGAGAACACCCTCTATAATCCACATAAGTAGCTTTGTGCGGAACACATACCGAGAGACATAGATTTAATATCGATGACGTGGAAGTTTAACCAGCAGAGTCTCCTTGTCACCTGGATTGAAGAGGTCACTTCACCTCCCTCAATTCCAGCCCCTCAAGTCTAAAATGGGGCTGAGCTCTGTCCTGCTGACCTGCTGGGACTGGCTGGTGAGAGACCCTGGCCACGGCAGAGTGACGAGGCAGGACTGTCACCACAGCAGGTGACAAGTTGCACAGCGTTGAAACTAAGAGACCCAGGATTGACCAGGGCCCGGGAGTGCACAAGTTGGGAAGCTCAAGAATGGAGCTGTTTCGAGACCCGGCTTCCGGCCACTCTGTCCTGCCAGCAACCCCTCCCCCCACACACACACAAGCCACCTACCCACAAACCTCTCAGACGAGACACGTGCACCGACATCTGTCCGTAGTGGCATCTGGACACTGACCTCACAAAATTAGTCAGTGAGCTGAGGAATGTTCTGGGAGGATGGCAGGGTAGGGGGACAGCCCAGCAAACCACAGGCTCTGAGGCTGGACCATAGGGTCAGACACAGCAGGGAAGGGGCAGGCGCAAAACCTTTGGTCCAGCGTGGTGTCATTCTGAGGGAGTCTGGACACTGCCGGGAGCTGAGGATGTGCCAGGAAGTATCGCACAGTCACTGGGGCTGCCTCATGAGACAGGAGTTTCTAGAGGGGTCACAGGGGCAGGTGCTCTGTGGGGGTCGGGGAGGGGAGGCACGCCAGAGGCGGGGGAGGAGGTGCCTTTAGGGGGCTCCTGGGCATCTCAGGGACACAGGGGAGGGATTGGAAGTGAATGGTGGTCTTTTCTACCTAAAGGGACATTTTCCGGGGAAGACAAAGTCAGTGACACCATGTGTGGCTGACCCGCTATCTCTGGAATCTTCTCCCAGACCTCTTTTCTTTCTTTTTTTTTTTTTAATTTTTATTAAATCATAATTGTGTCCATTAGTGCAATCATGGGGCACAATGTGCTGACTTCATATACAATCTGAAATATTTTCATTGAACTGTTTAACTTAGCCTTCATGGCATTTTCATAATCACTATATGAAAACATTTATATTCTACATTTAGTAAATTTCACCTGTACCCTTCTAAGATGCACCGTAGATGTGATCCCACCAATCGCCCTCCCTCCACCCTTCCTCCCCCCTCCCCTCCCCTCCCTTGCCCCTTTCCCCATATTCTTGCTGTAATTGGGTTATAGCCTTCATATGAAAGCTATAAATT
>CAUYON010087176.1:0-12872 GCA_963573935.1 Arctocebus calabarensis
CCCTACTTTTATTTTCTTTTTTTTTCTGAGATAGAGTCTTACTATGTTGCCCTTGGTAGAGTGCTGTGGTGTCACAGCTCACAGCAACCTCAAACTCTTGGGCTTCAATGATTTTCCTGCCTCAGCCTCCCAAGCAGCTGGGACTACAGGTGCCCACCACAACACCCAGCTATGTTTTGGTTGCTGTTGTCATTGTTATTTAGCAGGCCCAGGCTGGGCTCAAACTGCAAGCCTCAGTATTTGTGGCCGGCACCTTACTCACTGAGCTATGGGTGCCGAGCCTCCTTGCTCATTTTTTATTTTTTATTTCTTTGCTTTTTTTGTTGTTGTTGTTGAGACAGAGTCCCAGCCTATGCAACCTGAGCAGAGTGCAATGGTGTCATAGCTCACTCCACCTCAGACTCGGGCTGTGGGCATTCCCGATGCTTCAGCCTCCAGAAGCCGCTGGGATAATAGGTGCTCACCATGGTGCCCAGCTGGGTTTTTCCTTTTTTTTTTTTTTTTTGTAGAGACAGAGTCTCACTTTATCACCCTTGGTAGAGTGCAATAGTATCACAGCTCACGGCAACCTCCAACTCCTAGGCTAAGGCGATTCTCTTGCCTCAGCCTCCCGAGCAGCTGGGACTACAAGTGCCTGCCACAACGCCTGGCTATTTTTTTTTTGTTGCAGTTTGGCTGGGGCTGGGTTCGAACCCACCACCCTCGGTATATGGAGCTGGCACCCTACTCAATGAGCCACAGGCACTGCCCTTGCTGATATTTTTTCAAAGAACCAGCTTTTCATTTCATTGACTTTTCTCATTTTCCCCCATTTCTTATTTATTGCTTTCTTCCTTCAGTTTGGTTTTGACTTAGTTTGATTTCTCATCTTTTTCTAATTTTTTAGGCATGGAAGTTATTGATTTGTGATTTTTTTTTTGTATTTTCAAAATATAGGCATATACAATTATAAATCTTTCTTTAAATACTACTCACACGATTTCCCATTGGTTTGGGTATGCTGTGCCTTAATTTGAATTGTTTCAAAGTATTTTCAGAATTTATCTTGTAATTGCTTACTTTATTCATTCTTTATTTAGGAACATGTTGGATAATTTCCACAACTGTGATTTTCCCAAACATTTTTCTATTATTAACTTGTATTTCCATTACATTGTGGTCAGAGGATTTTGTATGACTTAAATTCTTTTTGATTTACTGGGCTTTGCTTTAGGGCTTATTATGTGGTCTACACTCAGAATATTCCATGTATACTTGAAAGGAATGTAGAACCTACTCTTGTTGGGTGGAACGTTCTATATATATTTCAGTTTGGTCTAGTGGGTATATTGCTCAGGTTTTTTTTCTTTCACTTATTGCCTATCTGGTTCTATTCATTATTAAAAGTGTGATATAGATGTTTTCATTTATTGTGGAACCTTCTACTTCTATCTTCAATTCTGTCAGTTTTGCCTCTTTTATTTTTGGGCTCTTTTATTAGTTACTTGATGTTTATAATTGTTATAGCTTCTTGGCTGATTTACTATCTTATTAGTATAAAGTGTCCTTTTTTGTTCCTGGTAGCAAAAATTTTGTCTTAAAGTCTATTTTGTCTGACATTAATATGGCCATTCCAGTTCTCTCCCAGTTACCACTTTCATGTTGTATCTTTTCCTATCCTTTTCTCCTTCAACCTATTTGTATCTATGAATCTAAAAATGTGTCTTTGTGTATAAAGCATTGGTCACGCTTGTTTATCCATTCATTCTCTGCCTCTTAACTGGAGGGTTTAAATCAATTATTTTCAGTATAATTATAGAAAGGTGGGATTTATGTCTGCCTTTTTGCCATTTGCTTTCTGTACGTCTTACTTCATAAGTCTTTTTATTCCTCTTTCAATCCATTACCATTGTCTTTGGTGTTAAATAGATACTTTATATTGTACCACTTTAATTTTCTCATCATTTCTTGTACTATATATATTTCAAATTATTTTCTTAGTAGTTACCATAGGAATTACAATTAACATCTTAGTTTATGGCAATCTACTTATTTTAATTTAATTTTAATTAAATTATTATTTAATTTCAATAGTATGCAAAATCTTTGCTCTTGGATAGCTTAGTTCTTCACTTCCTTTATGCTGGTATTTTCGCAAATTACATGTTTATACACTGGGCACCTGTTAACCCAGATTTATAATTATTTCATCGTGCAGTTGTATTTTAAAAGCTCTAAAAAAGTGAATTACAAACAAAAATACATGTATAGTGTGTCTTTTATTTATCTATTAGTGAATTTGATGAATTTAAATACCTTGAACCAGTAAGTATTCTGGTCTTTGAAGTGGGGATTGGCATATGTTTTGAGTACACCTGTAATATGTGGGTAGTTCACACCTGTAATACATCAAGGCTCTGATGTCACTTCTAAGTGATAGATTGTATCAGTCTCATGTTATTTCCAACAAAGGCATGAAGCACTGATCATGAGCATATCCCTAGGCATGCTGTGAGTGACCTATTCTAGATTTCAGAAATATGTGAGTGACCTATTCTAAATTTCAGAAATATGTCAGTGTGGAGTAAGGGCTTTGAGGTTGAGGGCCTCCACAGCCTGGGGAGACACTTAGAGAATGACCCTGACCTGCTTCTCCTCCTTTAACAACAAACATTCTTTTCTCCCCTGCCAGAAGTCATGTAGTCCATGCATACTTTCCTTTTTAACTTGCCAGCAAGCATGCAGCTTGTCCTCCCGAAAGTTAATCTTTACCCCATGTGTTAAGATTTATGTCATTTAGTAACCTTGTTTAAGATACTATATAAATAAAGCTGTTCCACAGTTCAGTGCTGGCTGGAGTCCTAGCTGCTCCAGTCCTCCTGCTCCCATCTTTGTCTCTTGTGTGTTTTATTTCCTCTGGCTCATTCCCTCTCACACTTGTTCACAATATGTCAGATCTTTTCAGATCATTCCTATGGCCATCTTACTAATTAGCTTTAAAAAAAAAAACAAAAACGGTTTGGTTATTCTAATGTTTTCCCCAGTGCTTATCCAAAAATGCAGCCACACAGTAAATAGTTCTTTGTCCTTGATTTTGGTAAAATCTTTAGGTAAAGGCTTTAGGGCAGAGTGAGAAGGAGAAAGCTTTTAATACTGAGTCAGGTCTAACACACACAGTCTTGCAAGTAAGGTCTATTTCTGGTGAACTACTAGGTAAGTGAAATAATAGTAATTTTTTGGCAATGAGATTTTGAAAGAGCTTTGGCCTCCCTCTTATGGTGGCTTCTAGACTGCTAGGTTTCCCTGTGAATGGGGGTTGTTCAAGGTTACTATGAAGCAAGAGAGTAGAAATAGGATTTGGGGGAGATAAAATGTCAAAATCTTACTGTGTTTATTGAGATGGAGCCTCTCTCTCCACTCCCCCCCCCCTTGTTCTCTCTCTTTTCTTTTTCTCTCTTATCTATTTCATTCTTTTTGAAATATCCCCTGGGATTGCTGCAAGTTTGTGTCTAATTTTCAGAGTTCATAAAAAGCCAATTCTGACAATCTTTTCTAGTTTTCTCATTGCTTTTGTGGAAGGGAGAATATTAAGAAGTCCTTATTCAGCCTATTTTAATGACATCGAGAGCCAGTCAACTTTCAGGCACCATGTGGGTTGGACTCATCCAGTGAACCTACTGGCAGTAATAAGGGAAGACCAAAACCAGGTGGTCCTTCTGTCATTATCAATCTGCTTTAAATTGCAGGACTTTCCTTCATATATGGCACAAGTCTGAAAAGAGATGTCCAACTATGATTGAAATTTAATTACTTCTCAATAGATACCCTAGGGCCCTTGAAGTCAAAAAAATGTATGTCACTTTGCATTTCTTGAACATTTGATTTCAAGACAGCAGATTAACATTTATTACACCAGCCTCCAGCTGGTATTTTCATGTTTTGAATCTCTTCCTCTTAGAATCCATTTCACACATTAATGATTGGTTAATCTTTCAAAAATCTCACTGTCACCATAACACTCCTTGGTGATTCCCCCCAGTAACTATAGCACTGTCTGTGCTGTCTACTCTCACTCCTCCAGCACCATTCAAATATGGCTTTTATCTGTATTATATACTAAACTTCAACATATGATGGTTGACTGCTAAGAAACAACGATTTGTCTATAGTACTTGTTTTCAAGCAAGAATAAATTGGTAAATCTGATACAAATCCAGATTCCCTGGCTTCAACTTCAGAGATTCTTATGTAGTAGGTATATAGTGAGTATGATTCAGGTGATTTAATACAATCATTTGGAAAAGCCAACAAAAATGATAAGAGGATCAAAAAATCAACATTCAGAATGCCTCATACTGGTCAAGTTGACTTGTGCAAACTTTAAAGTGGCTGCTCTCCGAGAATTGCCTGTTGGAGGTGTTTTGCTCATGCTGTGCCTTGGTTGATTTATTTACCTCCATCTGAAATGTATTATTTCTCTTTTAAGTTTGACTTCATTCTACTTTTCTTGAAGTTCGAACTAAAATTTCTCCTTCTTCATGTTACTGATCCTACCTAATTTAGGCCACAGTGATCAGAGGGAAGAATTAGGCTGAAAGCTACTGTTTTGCCAAATAACAGCAATGATTGGTTAGTTTAAAATTTTCTGTTTTCATCACCTCTGTGTTTCACTATGACTGCCCTTCCCTCCCTGATTAACTGGAAATTCTTGCTAGGCCTGTCAGCCAAACCTGGTCTAAGACCACAGGGCATGGAGACAGTCCTGATTCAGAGATGTGTTCAGGGGCAACCCAGGTGAATAGTATCTCCCAAATGGCAGCCTGACAGGGAACAGAGGCAAGATCCAGAGGGAAGCAGCTATATAGAAATCTGAAGTCCCAGAAGAGAGCCAGTTCTGAGTAAAAGAAAGGATCCAAGGCCTGCATTGGTGCTATAAGGCTCACTTTTGCTATGGCTGGCAGGACTGGGCATGGTGGAGGCTTAGTCAGAGGCACAGCAACGGAGAAAATCATGAGTGATTAATTAGGTTTTCCTTACTCTTATTGAAAAGGTTAAAGAAAATCTAGAAGACTTGCCCCCCAAGGCCAGAATTTGCTTTTTAAAATCTCAGTCCTAGGAGGATATTATGTTCTCAGTTTTGTCTCTCTACTTATCTTCTTTTAGTCTTAATGTTCTGAGTTCCTCAAAGTATTAGGAAATGGAGGAAAAAAATAAGAAACAATATTGTGCTCTTTTGATGGTCATAATGAGAATCAAAATAAAAATTTATCCCTTCCAGTTTAGGTTTTGGTTACTGATAACTACAGAGGGTTACCAATCATACTGTGTACTAACTCAGCTTTAAAATATATTTTATTAATAATTTTTATAATTCATGCACAGACTATTTCATATAAGAAAAGGAAGTGGTTTATTTTCTTTCTACTATGAATTTGCTTTGAAAATAATCTAGAGATACTTTTTCCTAAAATCACCTGATTCCATTCAGTGACGCTTGTATATAATTTTTAATCAGTACATTTGCATGTTTATACACACGTATGTTTATCTGTAGTACAAGATCAGTAAGGATGGATAGTAATGTTACTGTGTGTGTCCATTTCTCTCATACTTTCCATCTCAACCTTTGCTTTAAATCCTATTCTTTCTTAATCTCTAATACTCCTTGATTGAGATGCTGTTATATTTTCTTCTATGCTAATGATAAATCACATAATTGTAGAAATGCCATATGTAAGATACAGTAGTCCTCTTTTCTTTGAGGGAGAATACACTCTAAGATCTCTAGTGAATGCCTGAAACTGTGAATAGAACAGAATCCCTGTTACATTGTGTTTTATACATAATACACACTTAAAATTTAATTTATAAATAAGACACAGTAAAATATTAACAACAATAACTACTAATAAAATAGAACAATTATAATAATGTACCATAATAAAAGTTATGTGAATGCAATCTCTCCCTTTCTCAAAATATCTTCTCATACCTTCTTGTGATGTGAGATGATACAATGTCTACGGGCTGCGATGGAGTGAGGTGAATATGCAGATGTTATGATGTAGCATCAGCTGCTATTGACCTTCTGTGCTCCTCGGTCTGTGTAACCACCCTTTCCTTTTAAATAACTCGATGCACCTCATTTTCGGGAATGCCTGGCCTTTAGTCTTTGTGTAATGTCAATAATTTCTGTGCAATACATTGCCATTGATCAGAAGATATCTTTTTCTTTGCTCATGTCTTCCACTCACAAATTTAATGCCTTTTCCATATTAAGTAAGCACTTATCACACCATAACTTGGGATCTGAGGTGCAATAGCAAAACCAGCACAAATTCCTTTTTCTTTCTTTTAATTACACTGTTAGAAGAGTCATTCTTATCATAGATTTTCATAATCTCAGCGTACAATATTTCTTTTTTTTTTTTGAGACAATCTTGCTTCATGCCCTGGGTAGAGTGCCGTGGCATCATAGCTCACAGCAACCTCAAATTCCTGGCCACAAGAAGTCCTCCTGTCTCAGCCTCCCGAGTACCTGGAACAACAGGTGCCTGCAAAAACACCTGGCTAGTTTTTCTATTTTTAGTAAAAATGGGGTCTCGCTCTTGCTCAGGCTGATCTTGAACTCTTGAGTTCAAGAGATGCACTCACCTCAGCTTCCCAGAGCATCAGGAGTACAGGCGTGGGCCACTATACCTGGCCATAATATTTTTCTATCTTCATTTAAGTAAAGAACTTTCTCTTTTTCACTTAAGGAATGAACTTTATGGCTTCTCTTTGGCATATCCCAATTACCTGCATTACTAGTCTTGTTCTCTGGAGTTATTATTAAGTAAAATAAGGGTAACTTTTTTTTTGTGCAAAAGGTCTTTATTGGCGGGGGAAGCTGTAGAGCAGCATTAAGGAGGAGGGGGAGAGGGAGAGGGAGAGGGAGAGAGAGAGAGAGGAAGGAGAGGCACACAGGGGGAGAGAGGGGGAAGAGAAAAGAGCAATAAAATAAGGGTTACTTTTAACATAAGCACTATGATGTTTGCAATAGTCAATCAGATAACTAAGACAGTTACCAAGTGGCCAATGTGCAGGGAGCACACAGCATGACATGCTGGGTGACGGGAGGCCTCGTGTCCCAAGCAGGATGGCACAAGGCTGATTGCTGCTCAGACCAGCAAACAATTTAAACCTTATGAATTGTTTATTTCTGGAATTTTTTCTCTTAATTTTTTCAGACAATGGTTGACCACAGATAACCAAAACTGTAAAAAGTAAAACCACGAATAAAGGGGGACTAGGGGATGGTTGAATTTGTTCAATAAATAAAAGACTTATGCAGAAAGTGAAGAATTTTTGTAGTAAATTAAAAGGCATTAAGTATCAGTAACTATATATAGAAAAATCTTGTCTTATGGTAGATATGTTTTATAAATTTATTGAGAAGATGGTGTTATATGGACACATTCATGAAACATCTCAAAGAAATATCTCCTCAGATTTTCAGAGGATACTCTGAGTTTGAGATTGAAAGGGTGCTTGATTTTTTGCTTTTCCTTCATTGATATGTTTGTTGAGCACATGCATGCTAAGAGCTAAGCTAATACAGGCAAAATCTCCATTCTCATGGGGCAGCTATTCTAGTGGGAGGGAAGCAGAATGGAAACGAGCAGACAAACATTAAAACTGATAACATTTAAAATAGCTTTCAGGGTTATAAAGAAAATAAAGCTAGGTAGTGGAATATATGGAGAGATAATGGGTGGAGGAGGCAGTGTTTTAGATATAATGACAGGAGGGTTATCCTTGAGGAAGAGTATCTGTTCCAAAACCCAAATTATGAAAATCAGAGATGTGACAATATGAGAGGGATTTCTCTTACCTTTTCTCCTTCATGAGAGGAACCCACTTCCAATTCTCTTTGGAAGTGCTCTCAACTTTCTTTTTATTCTTCCTAAAATAAAAATCTCTCTTAAAAAAAAAAAAGAAACTATGAGAGAAATTTATCCCAGAAGAGGGTGAATCCCTAGTGTTAGGAGCACCCAGGGTGAACACCCAGGGATGGGACAAGAGTAGGAATTTGTGGAAGAGAAAGACAGGTAAGTATTTGGGGTCTAGTGAAAGAGCTGTGAGAAAGAGATGGTGGGGAGAGAAGTAGGCAGGGTCTGGGCGGCACGTGTATGAAGCCCCCTGGACTCTGGGAAGGGATTTGGGTTCATTCTTAAAGTTACGAGAAGTAAAATGAAGATAGTAGGCATGAGAATATAATAATCTGATGGTGAACCACATGGGCTAGAGAGCAGGAAGGGGACTGTCTGGTTTGGCTTTAATAAGGTATCAGATCAGTCATCTTAAATCCAAATCCTCTTTATCTCGTTTCAAGATAAAGCCAGAGCTGAGCATCCAGAGCCAAGCAGGGGATGGTGAACCTCTTTTGAAGCATATAATGGTTTAAAGGAATCTAATTTCTTTTGGAGAGTAAAAGGTTATAAATGTTTGAATATTGGTAGATTGCCCATGAAAGAACGTCTGCCAAAGGGATTTTAAAATGCATATCAAGAACAAAATGTTCCCTTATCCATGGAAGGCAGAGAAGAAAAAGTGTAATTTCTCTTTCTTTTTCATTACAACTTCCTACATTCTCTTTTTTAGCAGGTGTATAGTTTAATCACTAGCACTTGGTATCATTGTTGAAAAAGACATTTAATAGCACAAGATTTTCTCAAGCATTAATCGAGTATTTTATAATAAAAGCAGGTACAGATGAGAGAGACCTAATGTAAGCTGTATTTCATTTGATTTCAGTTTTCTTCTCTTTCAAATAGCTTATAATAATTGATAACTTTTATTTTGCTAGTGATCATAAGGAGGCATAATTGATAGCATAGACAATCAATTTTGCTTTGCCTTGGAAGGAAGAAAATTTTAGTTAAAATATTATTTATTACGGTCATTTTGCTATTTCCTAAGCCAATATCAGTGATAGAGTTAACTATATAAACATTTTTTTATATTTCCAAATCATTCTGCAATATTTTTAGAATGTTGTTGAATCAGTTAGACAGAATAGATAGATAGTTTCTATCATTAGAAAGAATGAAAAGGGGGGAGGAGCCAAGATGGTGGTGTGTAGCCAGCTTTCCGCAGAGGTTCCTGTTCAGAAGGAGAATTAAAGGACAGAAACTCAGCAAGAAAGCTGATGGTTTGGATCTGAGCCAAAAGAAAAGGTCGAAGAGTGAACATCTGGGTGACCTGAGTCCCCCAGGACACAAACAAAAAGGTACAGAGCAATCACCAAGCAGACAGGAGTCCCCTCCCCCATGAGAGCCGCTGGCAGAAAGTATACTCCATACCTCCATACAAACAAGCGAGCAGAGTTCAGATATCCTCCCACTCTACCCCACGGGAGAGACCCTCTAAAAACCAGACCTTCTTCCCCTATTAGGGTGCAGCGGCACTATCCTGCCAAGCATAAAACTGCATAAAACTGTGTATATTCTCTACTTGCAAGTGTGAGTTCCAGGTATTCCCCTCCACTCTCACCCTGAGGTCTAGAGGCCTGTCCCCCACAGAGTCCAGATTCTTGGAGATTTTCTTGAGGGGTGTGGATGGGGTGCGGACTGTTGCTGATCTGTGCTGATTTTCTGGCTCGGGAGTGGTGAGAGGAAAGTGAGCCGAGAGAAGGCCCAGCTGGAAAGAAGGTCCCCTAAGGCATGAAACAGCAACCGCAGCTGCGGGAACAATAGCAGGAGGGCTCACACCCCTGGGGATGTTTTGAGGAGACACTCCCAGTCTTCTGGGCAGCCAGGGGAAGTGGGTGGCTTCTCCGGTGGTAGCCACTGGCAGAGTGGACCTGCAAACAAGGCACGTGAACGATATGCCTGAGGTGGTTCCAGCCGGGACAGAGCATAGGGATTAGAATACCCGCAGAGTCAGTTGACAAACAGGGCAGAGGCTGCTTTGCTTACCTTCACTCTGACCTGGCCCTCAGGGGATGAAAGCTGAGACAAAGGGCTGGAACTCACAGACTGAATCAGACCTATTTGCAGCCCAAGTCTGATCAGGGAAAATAGCCTTGACAGAAATAAATTCTGTGAACTTGGTCTGTTCCAGCAGTAACACCAATCAGGGACAGGGCTGGAACTGAGTGAATCGTCCCAGCCCCAATCAAGTACCCAGGTTGTCAGGCCTCACTTCCCCCTGCTAAACAGTGACAGGGAGTAGTGGACTGGTTGAGGAACCACAGACCTCACTGTGACCCAGGCAGGCGCAAACCTCTGGAGCATCTGCTCATTGGAGGAAACTGGATCACAACTGTTACCACCGACTGGGTGTGACAGAGGGGCAAGATGGGGAAGTTGGTATCAACAATCCCAGACTCATCTACTTGCTGGGGGGGGGGGCGCCCGTCTGAGCTCACAGAACACTGGAGTAAATTATACTAGAGCTTCCAGCAGATCCCTGCTATCTAGTTGCCAGAGAATTTTTAACTCTTCCATTTGAGATTGGTGCTGGCTAGGACAATTGATTGGGACCTCTTCAACTGGGCCAATCGCCCGAGGACTTTCCAAAGTGGTACCCTGGGTGTGTGGTAGTGGGAAGGTTTGATTTGGCTTTTCCAGTTGTTGCGTGGGGGGGGGATGCGGTGACTTAACTGCTGGTGACTTCAAGACTCATATTTCAATCCAGAGTAACAGATTCTCTAGGGTAAGACAATTCTTCTTTTCAAAGCTGAAAATAAGACAGAGCCACTTAACACCACCACACCAAGAAGGTCCCCAGTTTCGCAAGCAGTAGCACTCTACGAGTCCTTGGGGAAAACTCTAGGGGAAAAGGTACAGACAACAGTCTCAGCTTTCAAGGAAAGCACTGGTCAATCACTTCTAGAATGCCCAGCCCAAATTGTTCTTATCTACTCAGCTAGCCAAAAGGTATAAAATTAATCATGGGGCGGAATCAACAGAAAAGCTCTGGAAACATGAAAAAACCACAGTAGGTCAATGCCCCCAAGGAACAGTTTGGCAGACACAAGTGAGGATCCTATGCATAAACAGATGGCTGAGATGACAGAAATCAAATTCAGAATTTGGATTGCCAACAAGATTAATAAAATAGAAAAAAGTTGGATTTGGAAATTGCATTTCAAAAATTGTCTCAAGAAGTCAAGGAATTCAAAACTAAAGATTTGGATACATTGAGACAAGAAGTTGCAGCCCTCAAAGGTCTGAGAAACAAAGTAGAATCCCTCAGCAACAGAATGGAGCAAGCAAAGAAAGGATTTCTGACATGGAAGACAAAGCTTCCAAACGTTCACAAACTGATAAAGAGGTAGAGAAATGGAAGGCAAAAACAGATCATTCTCTCAGACAGCTCTGGGATAACTTGAAGAAAACCAACATTCGCCTTATAGGGATACCTGAAAATGATGAAGTGACATCATAAGGCACAGAGTCTCTTCTTTATGAGATTATGAAAGAGAATTTTCTGGACATGCCAAAAGATTTTGAAATTCAGATAGCAGATATTTTCAGAACCTCAGCACGACTCAACCCGAATAAAACATCCCCTAGGCACATCATAATTAAGTTCACCAAAGTTAATATGAAGGAGAAAATTTTGAAAGCAACCAGACGCAAGAAATCTATAACCTACAAGGGGAAGAATATTAGAATAGCTGTAGATCTCACTGATCAAACCTTTCAAGCGAGAAGAGAATGGTCATTGGCTTTTAATCTCCTAAAACAAAATAACTTTCAACCCAGGATCTTGTATCCAGCTAAACTGAGTTTCATTTATGATGGAGAAATTAAATAATTCAATGACATCCACATGTTGAAGAAATTTGCCATAACTAAACCAGCTCTCCAGGATATTCTCAGACCCATTCTCCATAATGACCAGCATAATCCTCCAACGCAAAAGTAAACTCATCCAGAAACTTTTTATCAAAGTCCAACTCACACAGCGACAAAAGGATTAAAAATGTCCACTAGATTTTCTCAAGATTGATCATTGGTTTCAATTAATGTGAATGGTTTAAATTGTCCTCTAAATAGGCAGAGATTTGCTGACTGGATACAAAAGCTCAGGCCAGATATATGCTGCATTCAAGAGTCTCACCCTACCTTAAAAGATAATTATAAACTCAAGGTGAAGGGATGGTCATCTATATTCCAGGCAAATGGAAAACAGAAAAAAGCAGGCATTGCAATCTTATTTGCAGATACAATAGGCTTTAAACTAACCAAAATAAGGAAGGATAAAGACGGACATTTCTTATTTGTAAGAAATAACTCATATATGATGAGATTTCAATTATTAATATTTATGCAACCAACCAGAATGCACCTCAATTTATAAGAAAAACTCTAACAGACATGAGTAACTTGATTTCTTCCAGCTCCAAAATAGTTGGAGATTTTAACACTCCTTTAGCAGTGTTGGATAGATCCTCCAATAAGAAGTTAAGTAAAGAAATTTCAGATTTAATCTTAACCATTCAACATCTGGATTTAACAGACATCTACAAAACGTTTCATCCTAATAAAATTGAATGCACATTCTTCTCATCAGCCCATGGAACATATTCCAAAATTGATCACATCTTAGGTCACAAATCTAACCTCAACAAATTTAAAAGAATAGAAATTATTCCTTCCATCTTCTCGGACCACCATGGAACAAAAGATGCGCTTAACAACAACAGAAATTTGCATACTCAAACAAAAACATGGAAGCTAAATAATCTTATGCTGAAAGACAGATGGGTCATTGAGGAGATTCAGAAGGAAATCACTAAACTTTTGTAACAAAATGACAATGAAGACACAAGTTATCAAAACCTCTGGGATACTGCAAAGGCAGTCCTAAGAGGGAAATTTGTAGCACTGCAAGCCTTCCTC
>CAUYON010087178.1:0-17657 GCA_963573935.1 Arctocebus calabarensis
GGCGCCTGTAGTCCCAGCTGCTAGGGAGGCTGAGGCAAGAGAATCGCTTAAGCCCAAGAGCTGGAGGTTGCTGTGAGCAGTGTGACGCCACGGCACTCTACCCAGGGCGATAAAGTGAGACTCTGTCTCTACAAAAAAAAAAGAAGTTGTAGGGCATATACATGATGTAATATTATACAGTTATAAAAAAGAATGAAATTCTGCCATTTGCAACAACATGGATAGAACTGGAGAACATTATCTTAAATGAAATAAGCCAAGTGTGGAAAAGCAAATCTTGCATGTCCTCATCCATATGTGGGAGCTAAATCTTAAAAACAATTGATCTCATGGAGACAGAGAGTAGAATGGTGGTTATCAGAGGCCAGGAAGGGTAGCAGAGAGGGGGGGATTAAGTAGGGATGGTTAATTGGTAAAAAAAATATAGTCAGATAGAATGAACAATATTTGCTATAACAACAAAGTGTCTATAATCAAGAGTAAGTTAGGGTATACTTTCAAATGACTAAAAGAGTAGACTTGGAATGTTCTTAACACAGTGAAATGATAAATACCTGAGGTGAAGGATACCCTGATTTGATTAATTCACAATGTGTGCCTACATAAAAACATTTTTTGACCATATACAGTATATGGCTCTCTATTCTGTTCCACTGGTGTATGTCTGTCTCTATGCCAGTAGCACATGTTATTTTTTATTTTTAATTATTATGGGTATACAATAGTTGTATATATTTATAGGACACATATGAGGTAGTATATACAGACAATGGAATACTAGTCCATCTTATAAAAGAAGGAAATCTGAAATGCACTATAACATGGGTGAACCTTGAGGACATTATGCTGAATGAAATCAGCCAGTCACAAAAAGACATATTGCCCGATTCCACTTAGATGAGGTCGTTAGAGTAATCAAAATCACAGACAGAGAGTGGAAGGGTGGTTGCCGGGGGAACGGGAAATTATGGCTCGTTTCTGTTTTACAAGATGATGAGCATTGTAGAGATGTGGATGGTGGTGATGGTCGCCCAACATGAATATTTTTAATACCACTGAACTATACACTTCAAAATGATTAAAACAGTAAATGTGTATTTTACTACAATGAAGAATAATTTTTTAAAATGGCAGCAAATGCATGTGCTCCAACATAATATGGGGAAGTAGGAAGGGCTTCCTTATTTTAAGCAGTAATTGCAGCAGTAACTTTCCAGTGGAACCTAGATTGGATTATTTCTCTTGATTCCTCAGAAGTGATTGCATCCCATGCTTTGTTAAATCTGGCTTGAAATGCAAGGCATTAAATCAGACTATTCAATACTCACCAGGGTAGAAAACCAGAGTCGAATAGCAGTGTCCCACATTAGGAGGCAACAGGTGGAAATGAGGAAATGGAAGGCAAAACATCAAACAGAGGGAGGCTGGCTGGCATGCTGCCCGACTGGGCAGACTGATCTCAGGACCCGGGACACTGGAACATTGCTGGGGCCCTCTCTCTGTCCCTGAAGCCAATCCAATAGTCACCCAAGAGAAAACAGTACCACTTTGAACCCTGGCAAAGCACTGGCAAGGGAGACTCCCAGAAAAATGTACTCTGGCCAAATGGAATGCTCCTTCTGCCAAAATTGGGCCAGCTCATAAAATTCAACTTAATTAATATTTAAATACCTCCAACCATTTGATTACCATATCTCATCAATAACTGCTTTCAAGGGCAATTATCTATCATTATTAATGTATTGCCTTACCCTTTTAATTAGGATGATAATGTTCCATGTAAATAAAGCCTTCTATGCTAATTTCCATTGTGCACAATGAAAAACCTTTTTTCCTGTTCCCCCAGGGTTCTTTGGATTAAATTTATTCTGGTTCCTGAAGTGTGGAAAAAGTAAACAAGGTTTGTTTGAATTCCACCCTTCAGTTTCTCTTTCTTTGGACTAAAACACAGCAAAGTCGCCAGCAAGTGATCCCAAAGAAAATAATTGTCCTGGGGTATGAGAATAGTTTCAGAGAATGTTAACAGAATAACAACAAAAACTAGAAGTTGTCATAATTAAAGAGATGAAAGGGAAGAATTTTTTTTTTTAAGACAGAGTCTCAAGCTGTCACCCTAGAGGCTATGGTGTCATAGCTCACAGCAACCTCAGATTCTTGGGCTTAAGCGATTCTCTAGCTTCAGTCTCCCAAGTAGCTGAAACTACAGCACCTGGCTACTTTTTGTTGTTGTTGTTGCAGCCATTGATGTTTTAGATGACCTGGGCTGGGTTTGAACCTACCATCCCTGGTATATGTGGCTGGCGCCCTACCCACTGAACTACAGGCACAGCCCAAGAGAGGGAGGAGATTTGGCCTATTTTCAGTTGCTTGGTATTTCCACAGAAAGTTAAACAATTATAAAATTTATGTTGAATTTTCACTAGGCAGGTATTCAGGTCACTAAAAACAGGGTCCCTCATTATTTCACACAGTGACATCAAATTGACACAGGAACTTAAAACAATCAATATAAAATTTCCAATTAAGAGATGATATGAAACAGTCTCAAGGACTTGAAAACACACACACACACATAAAGAAGCAAAAATCATCCACATACGTGCCTCCAGCATTTCTCTCCAGTCCTTAGAAGTCCACAGAGAAGTCTAATTAGTGAGAGTTGACTTATCTCTGGGGAATGTGCTAATCGTTCCCTAGTGGACAGGTGTCCCTCACTGGACACAGCCAGCTTGTCTCTGGCACAGCGGGGTCGGGAGGGGGCGTTCCCCCGACTGCTGGCTGTCTCCACAAGGAACTTAATTGGAACAACAATATCTTTCTGGTCTGTTCGGAACATGGTTTTGAGGCTAAAATGGACAAGGCTTCTTAAAGGATTTGAAGGTCTAAGGCAAGAAAATAATTTGAAACAAAAATGTCACCGGTGACTGAGTTATGAGTAATTATTGTATTCTTTCTTTCAACAGTGATTATTGGAATGAATTCTATCACATTTAGAGTAAAAAAAGGTAGGAAATAGATAAACATATAGTGTTACATAAGGTAACTTCAAAAATCCCATCTTGATTGGCCCACTTAAGGGGGATTTTACAGTGGTTAATTCTCACCCCAATTTCATTTGTATCTAGAGCTTTGCTTAGTGCAGAGTAAACCCACATAGGTACTTGCAAAATCTATAAAATCTCTTCTATTATTATCAAAAGTGGATTTTTTCTTTATTCTAAGTCTCTTGTAACAAATTCCTTAAAAATCATCTTGGGAGATTTCCTAGCAAAGGCAAAAAACACATTTGAATTAATGGGTGAAGAACATGCAAAAAAGTCTTTAAACACACACATTTTCCTTTGATTATAGAAATAATTGCCAGGAGCAGGGTGCATGCCTATAGTGCTAGCTACGTTAAGAGGATTGCTTGAGCCCAGGAGTTCCAGACAAATCTGTGCAACACGGCAAGATCTCATCTCTAAAATGAATAAAATCATTAAGATAGTTAAATTTCTCTGGGTTTTTTGGAACCTGGGGGAAAAAGTACCACCCAAGAATATCACCCCTAAACCTACAAACTGGAGTCAACCATGGCCAGTATTTCCATGTAATAGGCAGCTTGGAAGTCGTTTCCGCACGGGGAGCCACAAAGGCTGGTCCCTGGGTTGAGGGTGACACACCCCAAGGCTCAGCTGCGTTTGTCACTAGACCTGATGATGCCCTTGTAATGGAAGTGGTCTATTTGACTGTTACATAAGCAAAGGAAATGCGAGTGTGAAAATAACCAGACTCATTCTCTCTGTGCAAGCTCAGTTGAATGCTTCAGAGAGGTTCCATTAAGATTAAAAGCATTCTGTTCTCAGCTAGGGTTGCAAGGGCCTGACTACAGGACCACGGTGCCACTCTTCCCCAACCTGCAGGCACACCTTCCAGCAGTGCTGGGCGCTGAGAGGCAGCCACATGCATCGCCATAGACATGCACCTTGGCCCAGTAGATGGAGACCTGGAAATGAACACTGTGTGGACCTCACCTTCCTCCTTTTGAGATACGATCACTCAAATGGAGAATCCCTAGATCTACAAGGCTGCAGAGACTCCCGAGAGCATCTGCTAATTCCACATATTTTTCAAGCTCTATCCCAGATCCACAGCTGACTGACCCATGCGTGAAATTGATGAAATCATTAACTAAAGAATGGCAGGTCTTTCCCTTCTGGTACATCCCACCCTATCCATTGGCTTTTCCTTTTGGATTTCCCAATTTGGAATGTGCCAAAGGCTATTTAGGGAGGAGTTAAACTGGCGACCCAGGCTGTGCTAGTCCAGGACCCCCATGCAGGCCTCCAATTTCAGAGTGCTGGGTGGAAGGCAGCATTCCTGCAGGGAGTCACAGTCCGGAACCAACTCTGGGGGAGGTCTTTTCTTTCCAGGGTGTGTCAAGAGCTTCCAGGTATTGGCTGGGTGGTAGGATGAACCAGGCCAGGCAACCCCCAGCTCACTTTCCATCTGCACCTCTCCATTGGCATAACTGCCTCATTAGTGTGAAGGGACTCCTGAAGTGGGCTCTGTTACCTTTGCCCACATGGACTATATCCCTCTTCCCAGCCTTGATGCTGAGGCCTTACCCTTGTCCTATTGAATGCCATGTAGCTGGACTCTCAGTTAAAGCACTGGGACAGGGTGCATGAGGCCACAAGACCGGAGCTGGATTCATCAGATGCCTTCTCTCAGGATCTGGGTCTGGAACTAAGAGCAGAAAATGCTGTGACAGCATGCTACCTGGTACCTATGCTACCTGTTCTCTCCTCCCCATAACTGAGAGCTGGAGAAATAGCGCCAATCTGTCTTTCCTGAGCCTGGATAATCAGATTTCTCTGTCATTCTGCCAGACATCCATATCCTCCATTGAAATCCATTTCTGGTTAAAGTAGCTAGAGCTAATTTTTGTTATTATAATGAAGAGGGCCGGTGGAGCGCCACTCACAGAGTGTGTATGTGCCTGCATGTGTATGTATGTGTGCAGAAGTACACATGCATGTTTTGCCTAAGAAGCCCAGCCTGAGTCTGTGCATTTTCATAGTCAATCAACAAACATCTATATTTACTACACATATATGGATGTATTCCCTTCACCAACTAACTACTGAAAGACACTAAGCAAAGTAGAGGAAACAGAAAAAGGAATAAAATGCAATAGCTTGCTTCAAAGTACCTCTGTCTCTCTCTCTCTCTTCCTCCTATCACCCACCCCTTTCAGTGTCAGTGGACACCTATTGCATTATCAGCCCAGCCCTTATAAATCGGTTGCCTGAGCTGGTGCTGGTTTTGGCAAGGTGGGAAGAGCATGTTCTGCAAGATCTTGCTTGCCTGGTGACTATGGGTTGGCCCACAGAGTGACACCTGACCTACTCCAGGCCAGTAGTATTTCATCTCCCAGGCATTGAGAATGGGGGCGGGGGCAGGGAGGAGAAAGGAAGAGAGGCTGTCCCTGGGACTCAAACATGAAACGTGAGTGGGATGGGAAACCACTTTCTTCTGCCTACCAAGCAGACTCAGAAGCAGAGCAAAGAGGGTTACGCAGAAAGAAGAAGGAAAAGGACTGTGGGTGGCGGGACGGGCTCTGGGCTCCGTGACCACCCAGGGAGCCACCCCTTTTGCCCTCACTATCTTTGGGGTCTATGAGACATCGTCCTTCCTTACAATGCATTCCTGAGTGGAACCAGCCCAGGCGGGTTTCTGAGCTTACAACCCACGGTCCCGAATTCCAAGTGCTCTGGGAACCACACCCACAGACTGACTAACACTCTAGGTGTGAGAAGAGGCCTTCTTCTGAGGTTGCCCAGAGGAGGTGACATTTCATTCGTCTGTTGTTTAGGACGAATGTTCATTCACGTTTCCTTATGCACTGAAACGCTGTCTCGGGTCTTGTCTTTCATGCTCTCTCACTTCAAGGTCAGCACTGAAGCCCCTAGGTGAGATTGGCTTAATTCTAGTTTAAAATGGGAAACAACTACTACATACGCACAATGCAGGTATCTCTTTTTACACTCAGGATCCTCTCTCCCCACATACTTACAGAACGAGGTATTCTACCACTGGCCAGTTTAGCTTTGGCCGTGGCATAGTCCTGCCTGGAGAAGCTTCCATGTATGCTCCACGGATGTTGAGCACGATAGCCCCACAGATGGGGATGTGAAGCCAGGCTGGCTGCCCTTCACACTGCCTTTCACAGGAGCTCGTCAGCAGTCACACTTAATAGGTTTTAGCAGTGTAGGCTCACATTGCACCCTGCACATAGCCCGCAAACCCACAGCTTTCCTGTCCTGGTTGCCATGTCTGAGAATTCTTTGGTCACATCTAAATTCTCATTAACACCATTAATAGAGCTGGCTGGAGGGTGTAGCTCATACTTGTGCACTACCTTATAGGTAATTTTGGAGTGATTTAACTGATTTGAAAGTTTGGGTCGGGCACTGTGGCGCATGCCTATAAACCTAGCACTTTGGGAGGCTGAGACAGGAGGATGGCTTGAGCTCAGGAGTTTGAGACTTATCTAAGCTAGAGTGAGACCCTGTCTCCACAAAAATTAAAATACACAGCTGGACATCATGGGGTGCACTAGTGGTCCCAGCTACTTGGGAGGCTGAGACAGGAGGATCCCTGAAGCCCAGGAGTCTGAGATTGCAGTGAGCTATGATGACACCACCGCACTCTGCTCAGGGCACAGTGTGAGACACCATCTCAACAAAAACAACAACATAATAAAAAATAAAAATTTGGGAAGATAAACTGGACATGTTTGTTTTGACTCCTTGGTTTCCTTCAATCTCTTGAGCAAAATCTGCTTACATAGACAGTTTGCAGGCCTGGAACCATGTGGGGTTGATACTCTGAGTGGAGTTCAGTCTGAAGGTTCCATCTGGCTTTTCTGTTAAGTAGGACCACAAATGTACTTCATGGGAAAGATGACAGTTGACCTCCAACTTTAGTCTTTATTTTGTTTCTTACCTTGTTTAGAACCTAGGTAGGGAAAAAAGGTGCAACTTATTGGAGGTCTCTTTGGAGACACCAGCAAACTGTCCCTGAAGACTTTTCTAGCCCTATGTTCAACATGCTGAGTTCCAGTGTTTCCCAATGCTGGGGAGAAAAGATATATTTTGCTATGTTCAAAGGACACTTTTTTTTTTTTTGCAGTTTTTGGCCGGGGCTGGGTTTGAACCCGCCACCTCCAGCATATGAAGCTGGCGCCCTACTCCTTAGAGCCATAGATGCCGCCCTCAAAGGATACTTTTATAAATTGATCATCTCTAAAAAGTTTAAATGCCTTGACATCAAATTCATAACTACATTTTTGTAGTTATTCACATGTAAAAACTTGAAATGTCTTAAAGTGTCTACCCTCCTTTTCAGTTCAGTAAGGTTTTCATCTTGCATTACCTCATTTGCCCTAGCTCTTCATATGATTTTGTTTTGTTTTGTTTTGTTTTGTTTGAGACAGAGTCTCAAGCTATCACCCTGGGTAGAGTGCTGTGGAATCACAGCTCACAGCAACTCCAAACTCTTGGGCTTAAGTGATACTCTTGCTTCAGCCTCCCAAGTAGCTGGGACTACAGGCGCCCACCACAATGCCAGGCTATTTTTGCTGTTGTTGTTGTTGCAGTTGTCATTGTTGTTTTTTTGCCCAGGCCAGGTTTGAACCCACCAGCCTCAGTGTATGTGGCCAGCGCCCTACCCACTGAGCTATGGGTGCCGCCTCTTCAGATGATTTTGTAAATGACAGTTAAGGTGTATTCTTTAACAGTCCTTCTTTAGATAACAAACATAGCAATATTCTTTTTTTTTTGAGACAGAGACTCAAGCTGTCACCCTGGATAGAGTGCTGTAGCATCACAGCTCACAGCAACCTCCAATTCCTGGGCTCAAGCAAGTCTCCTGCCTCCGCCTCCCAAGTAGCTGGGACCACAGGTGCTCGCCACAACGCCTGGCCATTTTTTGGTTGCAGCTGTCATTGTTGTTTGGCGGGCCCGGGCTGGATTCAAACCTGCCAGCTCAGGTGGCTGGTGCCTTAGCCCGGTGAGCCACAGGCGCTGAGCCCATAACAATATTCTTTATTTCCATTGAACAACAGAGTCTCTTGTAATTTTCTTAAAACAGGCGATCTTCTTAGTCTATTTTTCCCCCCATTAATGATAAAGACAGGCACAGAAAAAGACTGCTGGAAAAATAGTAGAGGAGTAATTATTAATGTCAGTGGACACCCAGCTTGAGGACTGTGGAGATGGAAGACCTGAGACTGAGCAAAGGCATCTATCTTTGCTTAAGGTTATTATTGCCACGTGAGTTCAGTTGTTAAGCATTGGATTTTTTTTTTTTTTTTTTTGTAGAGACAGAGTCTCACTTTATCGCCCTCGGTACAGTGCCGTGGCGTCACACAGCTCACAGCAACCTCCAACTCCTGGGCTTACGCGATTCCCTTGCCTCAGCCTCCCGAGTAGTTGGGACTACAGGCGCCTGCCACAACACCCGGCTATTTTTTGTTGCAGTTTGGCTGGGGCCAAGTTTGAACCCACCACCCTCGGTATATGGGGTCAGTGCCCTGCCCACTGAGCCACAGGCGCTGCCCTAAGTCATTTGCTTTTTTAAAAAGGCTACAAAACAGATTTTTATGAACAATTTTACTTTAAAAATACTGTCTCACTTTTTCAAGTCACTGAACGTATCAGGAAAGTACATTTTGGGGTAAAGCCTCCCCACCTTCACCCTCCCCTCACCCCTACGGGTTTTCAGTTTGTCTTTTACCAGAGGCAACAGGGAACCTGTACGGTTTGTTTGGCCCTAGGTGTATCAAGTGTATCAAGAAATCTGTATATGACTTAATAAAAAAAAAAAGAAATCTGTGGTGGGAGGGTTGAGGCCCCTCTTAGGGACAAGCTGTCTTCCTTTCAAAGGGTAGAGATGCCTGCAGCGGGAAGGAAGAGGGTAGGGACAGTGGGTAGATCTCTGTTAAGGACCCATTTTGCATTTTGCCTGGGGCAACCCAGGCAGCCGCTGACTCACCTAAGCTTTCTCTGAGATTCTAAGCACACAAATTCTGTTCTCAGACATTTCTCTTTTTTGCCTTGACTTTTCTTTCCCTCCTAATCTGCCCATTCTCACTAATTCTATTTTTTAAATAAGAGAAGTTCAGGCTCAGTTGGGATTGTGTAGATGGGTGGACATCTGGTGAATTCCTCCCTTGAGGGACACAGCTGGGCTCCTGAAATAAGAAGGGCACAATTAATTCAACTGGAAAGGCAACATGTCTGGAATAAAAACAGCAGCCAGGAAAAAACAAAAAAAAAAAATTATTATGGATATAACAAGTATCCACAAAAAATCGTTAAAGAATCCCAAGCCGTAAGATACCTATAGAGAGCTATACTCTGCTGTTAAAACTGATCTGACACCCTGAGAGGACGTACACTCAGCTATGTACTACACAGTATCCTCACACATATTAGATTTTGACAAGCCCTTTATTTCAGTGGGTTGTAGTAAAGATTTTTTGTTAAGCTTTGAAGACTACCCATATTTGGAAGACAGCCGTTATGATAATCCCTAAAGATCCTGCCTTCCTGGTATCATTCATGCCCTTTCTCATTGCACCAAGCATGGGATGCCGCTTCCAAAATCAGAGTATAAAAGATGCTGTGACTCTCTCAGCATTTTGGTCTCTCTCTTTCATTTTTATTTATTTATTTATTTATTTAGTATTTGTATATTTTTTTGAGACAGAGTCTCATTATGTCACCCTCAGTAGAGTGCTGTGTTATCACAGCTCACAGCAACCTCAAAATCTTGGGCTTAAGTGATTCTCTTGCCTCAGCTTCCCAAGTAGCTGGCACATTAGGCACCTCCCACAACACCTGGCTTTTTGTTGTTGCTGTTGTTGCAGTTGTCATTGTTGTTTACCTGGCCTGGGCAGGTTCGAACCCTCCAGCCTCCCTGCATGTAGCTGGCGCCATAACCACTGTGCTATGAGTGCAGAGCCTGGTCTCTCTCTTTCTATCTGTCACTTACACTAGATGTTACGCTTACCAGCTGTCACATCATAAGGATATTCCTACGTCTTTGTGGAAAGATCCACAAAGCCCATAATTGAGGCCTTCTGTCCAGAAGTTCATGGAGCAACCACACGAGTGAGCTTAGAAGGAGATGCTCTAGTCTTCAGATGACCATAGTCCCCGCTAACAGCTTGATCATAACTTCCCAAGAGACCCCAAGCTGGACCATCTAGGGGAGTTGCTCCCAGATTCCTGACTCGGAAACTGTGATATAATACTTACTAATATTTTTAGCTGCTACATGTTGGGGTAATTCATTACACAGCAATAGATAACTAATACATCATTGTTTCATTTTAAAAAGGCATACATATTGACAAATACAAGCAAAACTCCTAAAATTGTTATTGCTCATGAGTTGCTTCTGTCGAAATATCAAAGGCACCCTTAAAGCAGATTACCTGATACTTAATGTATTATATGTCAAAAAATTACAGACAACTCTGAGCATATCATGGCTACAGAAAATACGTAGTAGCAACTGACAGAATGAGAAAAAAAAGCCTGAGAAATATAAGTTAATGTCCTTTCACTCTTGGCCCTTAGTGCTGGGATGGGGACCACACGAGCTATGCATCAACTGGTTGTTAGCTGTCCAGTCAAGATCCAAACCAGGTCCACAGATTACATTTGGTTTTGGCTTTTTAATGTCAATTCCTCTACCACCACCATGAATTTTTCCCCCCAAGGCATTGACTTGTTGCAGTAACCAACTCTGTTTCCTATAGGCTTCCAACATCTCATATAGTTCTTTTTATTTGGTTCTTTGAAATGTCATTCAACTTGTTTCTCTATTTCTCTTATTTTCTATAAACAGACACTAGCTCTAGAGGCTTGATAGAGTTCAGCTTAATTTTATTTTCTTTTTAAAAGCCCACAGGCCCTGGTATTCCTGGGCAGTCTCCCATCCCTGTAGTAGTCAGGCCCAGCTTAGCTTCCAAGATCAGACAACATCAGGTACTTTCAAGGGGGATATGGCCATTGATTTGGCTTTACTTTTTAGGCAATAGCATCTCAAAGATAGAGCCATAGACTTGGTCTTGTAGCTCCTCGGGAGGCCCACAATTTCTGGCTGTTCTATAACACTTCTAGTGATGCTAAGATTGATCAATGGGTTGGGATAGTGACCACCTCATAGCTCATTCTAAAGTTTCCCATTAACCCTTTACCATATTAATTTCATCCATTTATAATCCCAACTGATTTTTTATTATTTTAGTTTTGAGAAGGAGTCTAGCCCTGTTGTCTGGGCTCTAGTGCAGTGTATCATCATAGGTCACTCCAACCTCCAACTCCTGGGCCCAAATGATTCTCCTACCTCAGCTTCCCATGTAGCTGGGACTACAGGCTCGACCCATCATGCCTGGCCAATTTTTCTAGTTTTGTAGAGACCGGGTCTTGCTCTTGTCCAGGCTGGTCTCAAACTCCGAGCCTCAAGTGATCCTTCTACCTCAGCTTCCCCAAGTACTAGGACTGTGGAAGTGAGCCACCATGCCTGGCCCAACTGGTTTTTGAAGAATAATCTCTGCCACAACAATACACTTGGTCCACTGGTCATAATTTATCTACAAACGTTCATATAGTTCTTTGCCCTGTACCCCCAGAAGCTACAGCTTCTGCTGTATCTTTAAGAGTGAGACAAGTGTTTCTCAAACATTAATGTGCATATAGATCTTGTTAAAATGCAGATCTGATTCAGGAGGTCTGAGGTGAAGGCTGAAATTCTGTATTTCTTGTTCCAAAAGTTGGCAGGTCTGTAAGTTACAAGACCCAAAGCATCTCTGACATCTAACATCCCAGCAGGAGTGGGAAGGAGTGATAGGATCTCTCTATCACACTGAGATTTTCAAGATATTCTTTCATGTTTTAGGCCAACTACTGGAGAATCAAGGAGGTCATTAAAACTGGGCAACACTACAAGGCTCTCTCCTTGGGAAACTTGCCCTCTCCCAACCTGGAAAACTACTACATGGGGACCAGTCATGGCCTCAGAAGCCCTTCTTCACATGGCTTCTGCCTCTAGTGCCTGGGCCCATGATAATTCTCCCGCCCCTGGGCTGGTATTCGAGGGCTTAGTTACCTCCCACTCCCCATCCCATGAATGTCTCTGCTTGAAGCACTGCAACTGGAGATACAAAAAACACAGTTGGAAAATGGACTGTACTCTGGTTGTTTGCAAAATCTGGTGAACTGAATGGCATGGACAAGAAACTGTCACAGAAGTCTGTCTAAAATCTCCAGAGTACCCCAGAAATGTTGGGACTTTCTGCCAGGACCACCTAGGGAGAACTGACACCGACTCACACAGGGAAGGGAGGGGCTGTGCCGGGACCAGTGCAGATAATAAAGGCAAATTGTCCCATCAGGGAATGTGAGAGGTGATTGCTCTAGACTTTCTGCTGCCTGAATCTCTCTGTTCCCATTCGGCTTTCACACATTCAGATCTCTCAGCTTGAGAGCCTAGATTCCGAGTCTGGTTTTAATATGTCTTTTTGGCCTCCTTAAGTTTTAAGATCCCTCCTCCAAATACACATTCTGGCATTTTTGAGCCACCTCCCCAAATTTTTATTCGTGGCTTATGGCTCTGCTCATACTTACAAGTTGGGGATTCCAAGCTTTGGGTGAGAAGAGCTCACTCCGTCTGCAGCCCTGCAGACCTCACACTGGGCCACCCGCCATCTGGGTCTCCTGATGTGGGTGGAAGAACATCGGGGATGGATTCAGGCAACTGGGGTTAGATAGAGGAGGGTCTCAATAGGTAGATTAGGTTGCTCCATGCGTACTGAAGAATTGCTGAAGGTTTTCAAATAGGGAAGGGGCAGTTTCATGATGGAAGGTAATTTGAATGTGTTTTTCCAGGTTGAGACATTTGCAAGATATTAAGGCATCAACAATAAGCATGCCTCATTAAAAACCTCAGAGGGAACGCTGTGTTCTTCTGTGGCCCCAGCCATGGTCCCTGGGTTCTCATTTTGGCATTTTACCCTTAGGTAAATGTCATCTCTTCTCTGTTTATTTATAGTTCATTTAGATCATCAAAGCAATAAAAATAATCCCCCAAGTAGGAAGAGACGCTCTGCTGATCAATGGGATACATAGAAAACGTTTTCATACAAGAGTGAACGTAGAGGGGCTGATACTAATACAATGTCCCACAACCACCTCATACTCTCCATCAACCCAGTCTGTGCTATTTCCTTCAAGACTTTGATTTGCATAGGGCGGTGCCTATGGCTCAGTGAGTAGGGCACCGGCCCCATATGCCGAGGCAGGTTTAGGCAGGTTTGAACCCAGCCCCGGCCAAACTGCAACAAAAAAATAGCCTGGTGTTGTGGCGGGGGCCTGTACTTGCAGCTACTCTGGAGGCTGAGGCAAGAGAATTGTCTAAGCCCAAGAGCTGGAGACTGCTGTGAGCTGTGATGCCACAGCACTCTACCAAGGGCCACAAGGTGAGACTTTGTCTCTAAAAAAAAAAAAGACTTTGCATAAAGTATTTTTCCTCTGTGAAGTTTGACTAAATCTATTATGTTCTTCATATCCAAGGTTAGGAAGTGGCCTAGGATAGGCTTTGGGAAAAGGCAGATCTAGATTTGAATTTCTGCAACTTACACTATCCAAAATGAAGGTCAGATTTATTATCTGTACTATGGAGGTATTACTATTGTGTTATCTCTGTTGGTTTTCATAACTAAATGCCAGTCTCTCACTTCCTTCTTGCTAAGATCATTTGATTTGCTCTTTCTTTGTTTTGTTTTGTTTTTCAGAGAGGGTCCCACTCTCTTGCCCAGGCTACAGTGCAGTGGTGTCTTCATAGGTCACTGCAACCTCAAACTCCTGGATTCAAGTGATCCTCCTGCCTCAGCCTCCCAAGTAGTTAGGACTACAAGCGTGGGCCACCATGCCTGCTCATTTTTCTATCTTTGGTAAAGACAGAATCTCACGATGTTGTTCAGACTGGTCCTGAACTCCTGGCTTCAAGCAATCTTCCCATCTTAGCCTCCCAAAGTGCTAGGATTATAGGAATGAACCACCACTCCCAGCCTTATTTATTCAAGTATTGTGGAGGAGATTCCTTGATTTCACAGAAAGTGGCTCTAGCTTCTGATCTATACTGGTCATTTGTCCAGTTCCTGCAACTGAGATATAAGAGGAAGTCTATCGGGGGTTCTTAGGAAAGATTTTCATCCCTGCAGTGAGTGCGCTGTCTACCATCTTTATTTCTTTAAACTTAGTTCTATAAGGACATGATACTTCTTACCATGAGAGGCGGATAAGTGCACGGCATCAACGTGGCCCTCTGAGTTACGGAGTTGTTCATCTAGCTCTAGCCAGCAATTGCTTCCCTCTGTCCCAGTCCCCAGATTTCTTCTTGTGTAAGAGAAGTTAACCAGCCTTACTAAAGCCCCTAGTAGCTGACTGCCCTTTGGCTTGCTACTGAAAGCTTCTCTAACTGCTATGATTACTGTCATAAGTACTTCATCTCATAGAGCACTGTTGAAACTTAAGTGAAGCAGCCAATTCATCTGGAATATAGCAGATTTTCCTGAAATACTTATAGAATGATTTATTTGCTCAACACTGTTGATGAAGGTGCTAAATTTGATGTCTATTTCAGTAGAAGAAGTCCCCCAACCAGAGAATAGTTGTAGAATGAAAAGGGTGGTGTGAGTTGGAATATTTCTCATTTATGCCCTGGGGAGACAATGATGGGTCGAAAATAGGTATCATATCTACCAGTAGCTCAGAGTCTAGTGATGGGAGATGCCCACAATCAGACAGAGCACACCTGAAAACAAGGTAACAACTGTGATAAGTGTTCAAGAAGAAGAGCAGGCCAGCTAGCTGGTGGCTCATACCTATAATCCCAGAACTTTAGGAGACTGGGGCATGGGATCACTTGAGACCAAGAGTTTGAAACCATCTTGAGCAACATGGAGAGATCCCATCTCTACAAAAAATTTAAAAAAAAAAATTAGCTGGGCATTGTGGTTGCACTTGTAGTCCCAGCCTCTCAGGAGGCTGAGGTAGGAGGAGGATGCCTGGAGTCCAGGAGTTTGAGGTTGTAGTGAGCTATGGTGACGCCACTGCACTCTAGTTGGGTGACAGAGCAAGACTGCCTCAAAAAAAAAAAAAAAAAAAAGGAAAAGAAGAGAATGTAGCTACCTAAATAAATATACCTGTCTCTAACCAGGGAGAGCTGGAGAGGCTTTCCGGAGGGGGAAATGATTGATTACTGACCTGAAGGAAACATGGCAGCTAGAGTTTTAAGGAGACAGATCTGTAAATGCAAAGACTCTGGGCAAGACAGAGCACAGCACATTTGCAACTTGCACTTTGATTTCTTACATTAATTTTATTTTGATCAAAATTGTGCATATATGGATATATAAGTATAAAACATATTAAAAACTATATAGTTTTAAAAGTCAAATAGTTATATTCAGTAATAATACTGAAAATAACATTGTTTACAATCCATGACTCACTCCTTCTCACTTTCCGGTTCCAACTCCTAAGTGGCAACTCTTCCATTAACTGAACTTTCTTTTTAAAATGCTAGCCTTTACCTGTACATTTCTAAACAACATGTTGATTGGCTAATCCAGAACACATTTTCCATTTTTCCTTTCCACATCAGGGGTTGGAAAAGCTAGATATCCACTCTCCCAGCCACCCTTACAGGACTGTGTGACCCAGTTCTGGCCAATGATACATAAACAGAAGCTACCTTGGAGGCCGCTAAAGAATGCTGACGTTGCAGTCCTGATAACGGGCGTGGCTGAAGCTAGCACCTCCCCTTCCTCCTTCTTACTGCCTTAAAAGCAAATGCAGTGGGTGGAGTTGAAGGGATTATTTTGTAACAACAAGAAAAAGGCCAAGAGGATTTTAAAGATGCCACAACATACTGAGCGTCAGGCCCAAAGCCAGGGCTTCTAACGTTCAGACCATTGTTTTTAAGACTGAGTCTCACTTTGTTGCCCCTGGTAGAGTACAGTGGGGTCACAGCTCACAGCAACCTTTGACTCTTGTGCTCAAGTGATTCTCTTGCCTCAGCCTCCTGAGTAGGTGGGACTACAGGCGCCCACGACAATGTCCAGCTATTTTTAGAGACAAGATCTCGCTCTTACTCAGGCTGGTTTCGACCTCATGAGCTTAAGCGATCCACCGGCCTCCACCTCCCTGCTGTTTTTTTTTTAATATGAGCAAAACTAAATCCTATTTAATGTTTTTCTAAACTACTGTTCATTAGCCTTGATGTTACCAGCAGCCAAAAGCATTCCTACTGGATGTTTATGTTGCTAGTTCTTGATTTACGAGTTTTAGACAATAGCTACCTTTCCACTGTAGTAGGTGATGGCTTAACTCCATTCCACCCTCTCCCTCCAACTTCCTTTTTATCCACACAACACCAATATCTTCCTTCTTTTACCTTCCCAATTAGGTTTTTATCACCAGTTCGAGTGAACTATCATTCAGTAATTCTATTATTATAATCATACAAATATTATTCATTGTTGAGCCAGGTATGTGCTAAGACTAATATGATTTTATTTCCATTCCTGGACAATTATTTTTCCCTGGGGTGCTACTGAATTCTAAATGTCTGCTTGGTTTTTCTGTGCTCCTTGCTAATAACTTTCCACATCCACAATCTATTAGTATAATTTCCCACAGTCTTAAATTTAATAGTTGGGTTCTCCCTGTCTATCTCCATCCAGAGATCTCTGTTGACAGACAAGTTTAGTTACTCTCTAAGCCTGCTACAAAGTCCTCATTTTCTGCCTTCCCTCTTTCCCATCTGTGGGCTACTCTGTTTTCTGAGTCTTAAGACTATCCCTTTTTTGGCATTCTTCCACGTTTTAATAAAAGATATCATCCAACATCTTTCTGAGAAAGGGTGCATGCGAGGCAATTTTTGAGACTTTGCATCTAGGAAGTTAAATTTTATTCTACTTTTATACTTCATTGATAACTTGTCTTGGCCTAGAATTCAATATTTGAAGGTAATTTTCTATTATCTTGAAGCAAGCAGTGTTGCTAAAAAGTCTAATATATTCTGATGTTTGATCCTTTGTGTGTGAACAGTTTTTCTTCACTTATTTCATTTTATTTCTACTCTAGAAAGGTCCAGAAGTTTAATGACAATCACCTCAGTCTACAGCTTTTAGAATTCACCATGCTGAGCATTTAAGTAGGTTCTGTTAATCAGAAGATGCGTACAACTTTAGTTCTCGTATTTTAACTTCTTTCTAATAATTTTCTATCATTTTTTTACTCTTTCTGAAACATTTGTTAGCCACAGATTATACCTTCTTAATTGAATTGACCCTACAATTTTCTTATCTTTTTAATTGTCCATTTTGCTGTTTTTTGATTCTGCTTTCTGGGAGATTTCCTAGATTCTGTCTTTAAACAGTCCATGAAAGTCTCTATTTCAGCTTATATATATATATATATATATTTTTTTTTTTTTTTTTTTTTTTTTTAGAGAAAGAGTCTCAATTTATAGCCCTGGGTATAGTGCCGTGGCGTCACACAGCACACAGCAACCTCCAGCTCTTTAGCTTAAGC
>CAUYON010087179.1:0-17916 GCA_963573935.1 Arctocebus calabarensis
AACATCAAAAAAATTGAATAGCAAAAGGCTTATAAGGATATAAAGAAAAAATACTTCTGTACAGCTAGACAATGTGTTTTGTGTTTTAAGCTAGGGAGGAGAGTGGGTCGATGGAGGGAGGGTCAGTAGGGGGACCACACCTAAGGAGCATATTGCAGGTACAAGTTGGATCTATCAGATGTAGAACACAAATGTCTTAACACTCATTGGGTAAATGAGATGAAAGCTATGTTGATTAGTAGGATGTAAGCACTCCAATTTGTACAAATAATCAACACATTGAATCCCATAATGGCATAAATGTATTCACGATCTATGTACAAATGACTTAATTAAAAAAAAAAAAAAAAAAAACCTGTTACCTCAAAAATAAATAAATAAATAAATTTTTAAAAAGAGTAAAAAGTTAAAACAATTTAAAATTTATAAAGTTAAAAAAAAATTTATAAAGTAAAAATGTTATAGTAAGCTAAGGTTCATTATTATTGAGCAGAGAAATTTTTTAAATAGACTTAGTGTAGCCTAAGTACAGAGTGTTATAAAGTCTACAGTGGTGGACAGCAAGGTCCCAGGCCTTCACATTCACTGACTCAGTGACTGACCAGAGCAACTTCCAGTCCTGTAAGCTACCTTCATGGTAAGTGTCCTATATACGTGTACCAGGTTTTTTATCTTTCATACTGTGTTTTTACTGTATCTTTGGCACAAACTATGTTTAGATATACAAAAACTAACCATGGGGTTCCGCTTGCCTGCAGTACTGAGCACCATAACCTGCTTTCCAGGTACCGTAGGACGGGGGCGTGCAGAGGGCCTCCCATCCAGTTGGTGTGAGTGCATTCTGTGATGTTCTCATCGTTGACATACACGTGTGTTTTCAGAATCACTGGGTTAAATAGAATCTACTGAATGCAAAATTTGATAATGATGGATACATTAATTTTATTAAGTAATTTTGTGGTGTCTGGATTCAACTGTCCATTTGTCGAATCTCTCTGACAGAAGCTGAATTTCTCTTCAGCCTCTGGTGATTTGACAAACTTCTCTTGGACTATTTATCAGTCTTGAAGTCCATACTTCTTCTCATTAACTATCATGATCTCTTGCTTCCCCAGATTTATTCCTAGGAGAATTCAACGTTTGGTCTGGTTTGACTGTCCCTCAGCTCTGTCATTGGTAACAGCCACCTCAGGGTGTTCTCTCACAATCAGTGGTGTGCTGCAGCCAGCTCTACGGGCGTGGGCAACCGGAACATTACGTTGTCAGGAATTCTCCAGTATGTACATATGTTATAGAAGTGGGTGCACCTGCTACAAATTCTTACTTTTTATATGCCGGTTATTAAACATTTACCCACGTATCACTGCTACGACAGTTCTTTTCCCCAACTTCTTGATGAAACTGACTCCCAGTCCCCATAGTCATGGTGAAGCTCAGCTTTTTCACCACAAAGGGTTTAGGGTTGGACAGGTGGATAGGTTGTATTCCATTATCCCTCTTGCAGCTCTTTCTAGCCCAACCTCTTATTCTTTTTCTGATGTGCATATGATTCAACTCTTCCATGCATTCTTTTAAATTATTTTTTGTAATCCCAACCTGCTATAGAAAGTTTACAAAGTAACCTGTTACCTCATATCTGAATTCAATAGTGTTTTTCTACTTCTGAGCATTCTCTAACTCAGCAGTTCTTAACCTGTGGGTCACCCACAGGAATTGTATTAAAGGGCTGCAGCATTAGGAAGGTTAAAAACCACTGCTCTAACTCCATGCAGCATTTTACTATATTGACCAACAATTTTCCTCCTAGGATAGAAATTGTCAGCCAGGTGTGGTGAGCTCAAACCTGTAATTCTAGCACTCAGGAAGGTCGACGTGGGAGGATCACTTAAGCGCAGGTATTCAAGCCTAAGTGAGAGTGAGACCTTGTCTCTACTAAAAATAGAAAAATTAGTTGATGTGTTGTGGCAGGGGCCTATAGTCCCAGCTACTTGGGAGGCTGAGGCAGGAGGATTATTTGAGTGCAGTAGTTTGAGGTTGCTGTGAGGTAGACTGATGCCATGGCACTCTAGTCTGGGCAACAGAGTGAGACTCTGTCTCAAAAAAAAAAAAAAAAAAAAGAGAGAGAGAGAAGTTAAATTTCTCCTATAAGGGACCCAGTAGTAAAAATATTAAGCTTTGTAGATCTTCCAGTCTCGGTTGCAACCCACTGTACTGTGAAAATAGCCAGAGGCAATATGTCAACAAATGGGCATGGCTGTGTTTCAATAAAACTTTATTTATAAAAACAGGCTAGGTGTTGGATTGGTCCTGCTGGATAACTCACTTTTCACTTAACTTTCAAAGACTTCTTTTACTTGTCTCTTCTGCTGGTCTCTCGTCCACCCAGTGGGTATTCCTCAGATCTGTGTCCTGGGCTTTGCTTTTCCTTTGTCTTTTCATGGTAAGCTCATCTCCTCTGTGACTTTGGATGTCACTTCCACAGAGATGATCCCCAAAAGCCCCAGCCTGGTTCCTAGTTAGGCTCTGTATCTTGCACTGCCTGAAAATCACCTTCTTTTGGAGATGTACTACTATTTCAAAGTCAGAAACTACACACAACACTGAATTATTATCTTCCCTTCCAAATTGGCCCTTCTTTGCAGTCTTTTGGGCTTACCCCTAGTCTTTCTGTTTCCTGTTAGAAACTTTGAGTTCATCTTTGTTCTTTCTTTCCTTCATCCCAATTTATCTCAAGTCTATCTCAAGCATCCTTGAATGTATTTCTTAATCCTTTGATATGACCCTATTCAGAGCCCTTCTCAACTTGCGATTGATTTAAAACAGCCTCTTCTCAGCCGATGTCCCTGCCAAAAGTCTCTCAGCTCCAGTCCAGTGTGAAGAACTCTGCCAGGGAAATCTTAAATCACTATGATTTCCCTGCCTTACAAAGAGTGCTTAGAAATCAATAGGAAAGATTAACAGGCTAGCAGACAAAAAGAGCAAAGAATATGAACACAGAATTCACAGACAAAACATCAATGCCCAGCAAACTATAAACAATATGGTCCATCTTATTGATAACAAAAGAAATATAAATCACAACTACAAAGTTTTGAAGGGCCTTATTGCCATCTGATTGGCATAAATTCTGAATTTGAAAACATACCCAGTGGTTAAGGTGTGGGGAAATAGGCAGTCTCATGCATTATTTCTGGAAGTATAAACCAGGGCAGCCTCTTTCAAGGGTAGTGTGGTCATATCTCCCAACATTTTAAATGAACGTAACCTTTGGCCCAACAGTTCTTCTGACATGAATTTATGCCATGGGTATGCATGGAAGTATGCAAAATCTCTCTGCAGGATTGTTTGAGCAAGAAGCTGGGAAAAGAAATTAGGATATGAGTATATCCATACGATGAGGTATTATGAGGCCATTTTAAAAGAATGAAGCATATCTCTATGAAAATGAGGCAAGATTGCCAATATGAAGTAAGTGAAAAGGGAGCAGAATGGCAGATAGATTTTAAGTTTCCTGACTGGCTCTTAAGTAGTTAATAGAGGTTATTTAGGGGAAATGGGACATTTTAGTTAATTATTTTATATATTTTGATGATGTTTTGACTTCTCACAATGCCACATGACTAAATTAAATTGAAAGGGCTGCTTATAATGTCACAGTGGAGCTTTTCTGCCGGGCTGTCAGAGCCTGGCCGGACTATGCACCTTTCCTTGACACGCTCGCATTCTGTTCTGCTCAGGCTGGTTTCCTCCCTGTGCTCACCATCCACGGTGTGATCTTTCCCACACTGTGTGTCTCAGCCCTTGTCAAGTGCTAGCAAGGCCATCTCAAGGCCATACCTACCTCCTGCAGGAAGTCTTCCTGGCTGCTGCAGTGCCTGAGGGCCTCACACTTTCATAAGGTCCTGTTAATGCGTAAAGGTTTCCTAATTGTCACATATCTGCATATTACCCATAGTACTGGGCACTCAAAAATAAAGACTTCAGTCATTTGAAGAATATAATCCTTAGTTATTAAATGTTAATCTTATACCTATCAGTGTTTGTTTTTAAGGCACCTTTAAACACATCCGCACCAACCTTAGTGTTGAAAGAAGTAGGGACCCTCAGACCTTCCCCTCCAAAAAAATCTGCAGTTAAATATCTAAATCTTTGGGTTAACATATTTCTGTTTAAGATAACAGACAGCCTTGACACATTAACATATTAAACCACCTGAAGCAATTCACACTCTGATGTGAAACTTTAATCGGAGACTTTCTTTCTAACAATTAGATGAGATCATGTCATTTGAAGGACTGGGAAGTGGTATTTGAAGGAAGAAGGGGGAAGAGGAGAGGTAAAGGTGATTTAGGAACCTGAGGAATAAAGATTGAAGGTGTCTACAAGGGTGGGGCGGGTAGTCTGAGGGCAGGAGGAGGGGCCGTACAGTGGACAAGGGGAAGGGGCTAGATTGGAAGGGCCAGAAGAGCCCCTGGAGCAGGACTGGACTCCAAGCCAGCCTGTTGGTGGACTTTGATTGTCTTCGTCCTACAGAATTTTAACATGTGATTCAGGAGTCTTTCTAACTGTATTGTACCTGATCCTGCATTTGCATGTGGAGACAGTTGTATGCTTTTAAAAAAGAAAATGGAAAGTATGGATGTGTGTATCGTATGTGTGTATACCCTTCCAAAAGAAGGGAAAATGGATATACATATGCTTACACATGTAGATTTCCAATAGTTATTATACAGTAATGAGAAAAAAGCGAAGCTGTGAATAAACCGTTATATTATTGTAGCTGATTTTACATTATGTTCCTTACAAATTATGGAAAAATTTTAAGACACTCTTATTATAGCTCATTCTGCTTTATATTTATATAGAGTTATTTGTAGGGATTTGTGGCATGAGGAAATATACAATATGGTATGGTCAATCATGCAGTTTCTAAGGAACTGAATCAAAATCAATAAATTAAGCAAATTAAATTTGGTGTTGTACATGTATTGTGTTTTCCAAATGGATATAATTTTAAAAAATTAATGTGCTGCCTCTCTGCCTTCCAAAAGACCAAACGTTAGTTCCAGAGTTGTCATAGGGAGACTATTGCTGTTACAGAAGCAGTTGGAGCAGCTAAAACTAGAGATTTGGAGCAGAAGAGAGCTGAGGTGGTTGGTGGGTTACAGGAATGCTTTAATGTCAGAAACACAGAGGAAAAAGCGGAATTAAAAACAAAGAAACAGCTCCCATTTTTTTCAAGAGAGGCAGAACCCTTTTGCTTTTATGTCTCTGTCACTTGCTGCAAGATTCCTCATAAAGCCCTCTAACCACCAAAATAAATATTCATATGGCTGCTCAACATCTCATTAATAAAACAAGATTTGGTGGTAAAATATTTCAGAGTAACAGATGATTTGCATCTTACCCTTGCTTAACTTTAAATCTCAAGCAATTAATAAATTAGACTCGAGAGCTTTTTAAGAAGTAACATCTTACATGTACCACAAATTGCATTATTTTTATGTGTAAATAATGATGAAAGGGGAGATTGTTCCTTTGATGTCTATAAACTACACTGTAAAATATGCAGAAACATTCTTGAGTTTAGTTGGAGCCAAAACAAATAGACTAGTTCATAAAACAAAGCAGCAGCATTCTTAGAAACAAGTATTATTTTTTTCTTTTTTTCCCATTTGCTTTCTTTCCATCTTTTTTATTCTTGCCATTCCTAGTGGCAGATTCAGTTCAAATTCAAAATTGATGTTAGTCTGTATTTCCTCATCTGGAGAACTGAGTTCTTGTCAGGTTCCTCCCAGTGAACTTGGCTTCCTGTCCGCCCTTCCCAGACCTCTGCTGTACTGCCAGTTTTTAGGCAGTGAATCATTTTTGTCAGTAGTATTTCACTGTTGCTTAAAAACTAATTATTTCAAAATTTTACCAACTACTAGGGCTCCTCAGAGAGATGCATTGACTTTCCTCTCAATTTTCCAAGCTGGCTTATCTAATTTCATTTTGTTTTTTAAATAGCATCAACAAATTCTTGTTTAGAATGTCTCTGAGATAAGCCTAATTTTTTCTTTGGTACGGTTAATAAACAGCACTTCAGAGCAAGTTCATATCTGCCGTGGGAAGAACGTGGTTTGGGGTCCTGTTAGAGCCCAGAACAATTTATTATTGACCTCATGAGACGGCTTGTGTTCTTCATCCAACTGCACATGTAATCCTCATTGAACATGGTGTGTGGTGCAGGCTAAACACTACATACACAGGCTTATTTGGAGAAGCGGAAGATGTATGTTGGACCTGGAATCTCTCCCAGCCAGACAACGGATGTTCTTCCATGGGATAACTTCACTGTGCCCCCTGCATTTGCTTTGCCACTAACAAGTCCTCCGTTTCGCTTCTTGGCCTAATGCTTTCTTATTAAAACGGATCCTGAGCTCCGATCACATCAAATGTCAGTCTTGTCTATCAGATCCTATGTCACATTTTCTCTAGCTTGGTTTTTATTCTGATCTTTTTTCCTTCTAGATGGCAATTTCCACTTCTCTGTTCTCAAACATCATGTTCTCTCCCGTCCTTCCTTTATTCTTCACCAAGCTTAATGAGCCGAGTATTAAATATAGTAGATTCATGTGAATCTGTTTCCTCTTATACCAGCTGAAATCACAGTTCCATGTCATTTTATGGATTAATGGAATCTTAAAGTTGAAAAGAATCCTAGAAAATTGGTCCCACCGACTTCTCACTCTTCTCACCCTTGTCCCTCATTTCACAGATGGGAGCCGTGAGCCCACAGAAAGAAAGTGCCTGGTTCTTTCTAAGCAGCTATTAGCAAACCCCAGACTCAAACCCAGGACTTTGGGGTCTCTGGTCTATCCTTCATACTCCGTGTGGTCAGGTGCACATGAAAGAGGAAATACTTTGCTTTCTACTTTAAAATATATGGAAGCTGCCAAAATAGATGGAGCATCTTTCTTACGACCTCCTCGTGACTAACGCAGAGCTTCCTCTTGGCTTCTAGAGTGGGTCTCAGCCACTTCTCATGTGGACTTCCTGAGAAACGTTACTTTCCTTCAGTAGTTGAATTTGTTGTTTGCTGTGATTTTTTAAAAATGATCACCGGTTGTCCTTGGAAACAAACGTGTTCAAGGCCAATTTAGAAGGAGGTTATGATTTGAAAAGACAACTTTCTAAACACTTTAATCGATGTAAGAGCGTTCCAGTGGAAGGAAATGTTGATCAATAATGATCTCTTGCAGCCACATAGATGTGGAGGTTCAGCAAAGATGCTTCTGCCAAGATTGATTTGCAAGAAGCGTGAGGAATTTTGTTTTCTAAGAGGAAACCAATTATTTTGAGAATCCATTTAGTTCAAATGACTTTATTTCTAAGATGTCAGATGATTGATGTATAAATAAAAGGGGTTGTTATAGCAGCATTCTGCATTTTCAGAAAGACACTGCACAGTGGGATGAAGACAAGTTCTGGGTCACTTTGAGTAATTTTCAACCTTTGCCAAACTGTGAAGTGTTACACGAAAAGCAGTCTTTGTAATGTTACCACGTTTTCATTTTTCTTCAGCTTTAAAGTATCCTCTTAGATTGTCTTCCACGTGTTGCTTTAAAGGGACTTGTAGGACTTAACATGAATTCTGGAACCACACTACCTGGGTTCAAATCCTGGTTCCACCATTTAGAAACAATGTAACATAAAACATGTTAGTTAACCTCTCCGTGTATCAGTTTCCTCATTTCCAAAATGACAATAGTAATAAATCATGTCTCCTGAGAATCACATGACCTGATGCTTAAAAAGTATCATTAATAGAATAGCGTCTACTACTTATTAGATCCTACAGATATTGTACGTAATTGTTGAATTACCAAAAAGGTCCTATTCAGTAAGTGTTGAGGTACGTTTAAATGTAACCAATTTAAATAAGTTGCTCTTAATTCCATTCCCTGTGAGCTCCTGTCTATACTCCATTCTTACTTGTGTCTCATTACTTCTGTCCCCATCACTCCACAGAAACTGCTCTGGACCCTCCCCTGGACCCTCTGCTGTCAGCTTGACTCCCCGCACCCTCTGGCACAGTGGAATGCTCTCTGCCTCTCCCGGCTTCTTCCAAGTCACCACGAGGGCCTCTCTTTTGTCTCTCTCACCCTCAAACTCTGTGGCTTGTGGCTGGGGGGCCTCCAGGCTTCCTTTTCTCATTAGGTCTACAGTCTCACTCAGGCAATCTCACTACCACCTATAATCTGATAACTAGGAATTCTGTTTGTAGCCTAGATCTTTGAGATCATACTGTGTTCTAGACCTTTCTAAAAGCTCCCTGGATGTCCACACAGATCTCCATGTGTTCTCCTGGAACCTGAAACTCTCCATGTCCCAAATGGAAATTACCACGGAGCCCCCTTCAACCCGCTGCTGTGTTCCTAAATGCAGCTCAGGGTGGTGTCCGCCCTCTTCCCCCCCCCCCCCACACCACACATCCAGAGTGAGCTCCGCGCAGGGTGGCCACAGTCCAGATGTGTCCGACCACACTGCCAGCCTCAGTCCTCTCCTGTCCTTCCCTCCAGGCTCCCCACACTCCCACCATGCTGATCTGTTTCAAACTCTTCAAAGAGGATAATCTTCGGCTTTTGGTCCGTGCTGTTTCTTCTCCCTTTTACTCCTTCCACTGGCCAGCTCCTCCTCATCCCAGAGGTCTCATCTGAGATGTCTCTGTCTCTGGAAAGATTCCTTTGACTGTTCTGGCCTCCTGGCTTACATCTTTATGTTCCATTCTTGTTGTTGTTTTGTTTTATTGGAGGCAGAGCTTCCCTCTGTCTCCTAGGCTAGAGTGCAGTGGCACCATCACAGATCACAGCAACCTCACGCCCCTGAGCTCACATGACCCTCCTGACTACAGGCACCCACCATTCTACCTGGTTAATTTTTTCTATTTGGGGTAGAAATCAGGCAGCTCAAGCTCAGGCTGGTCTTGAACGCCTGGTTTCAAGGGATCCCCCTGCCTTCACCTCCCCAAATGCTGGGATTTCCGCCTTGGGCCAGCATTCCCTGTCCTGATATTCCATTCTTGGTTCTCCATCTGTGCCACTGAGTCTCTGCTGTGGCACAGACAGGGTGGTTGCTGGGCTGCCCCCTGCCTTCGGGGGCCTCCGAGCCCTGTGAGAGGGGCCGTAATATCCAGAGCACGCTGCCTGATGTTCACTGCCAAAGCAGCCAAAGCAGCCCAGCTCTAGTGTCCACTTCTGTGTGAAAGGTAGTAAACAATTAAAACAGAGTTTTTCTTAAAAAGTACTTTCTTCTTTAAATGATAAGGCAACACATCCGTAGAGAAAACAAGAAATTTAATTACTTAAGCATCTCCAAATCCTGCGCTTTCTGTGTTGTTGGTAAGTCCTCAGACTTATTTTCCTACTCCCCTTTCCTTTCTCTTTCTCCTTACCTCTCCCTGAGGCAAATTATTTATGGTGTTCTTCTGAATTTTCCACGTGGCAACTGTTGACAAAATTTTTAGGACTAAGGGAACAGTCATACTTACAGGCTTTCCCAAGGTAAGAACATTTTCTGGTCTGTCCCCTCTCAATTGTCAGTCCCTAAACTATCTAAAAGATCTGCAAAGTTGCGTTTCCCTTTCCTTTCTTCTTATGACGTTCATCCAAGTTTTTCTTTCATTGTGTTGAGACTATATTATTTCATGACAAAACAATTCCTTTGATTGTATCAATAAGCATAAACAAATATATCAAGATATAATTCCTTTACTAGGTATATATCTAGAAGACCAAAAATCACATCACAATAAAGATATCTGTACCAGAATGTTTATTGCAGCCCAATTCATAATTGCTAAGTTGTGGAAGAAGCCCAAGTGCCCATCGACCCACGAATAGATTAATAAATTGTGGTACATGTACACCATGGAATACTATGCAGCCTTAAAGCAATGCATTTCTTCTCCTTTTTCCCAAGGCCTGTGCTGCTGCTGTTGAGCAAACTTTTGAGGGTCCCAGTATGCACGCACTGTAGTCTCCCTGTGTACAGACTCTCTTCAGTATCCACGTCTTCTATCTCTCCTTTGTCCTATTTCCCATAATCCACAGTCTCCTAACTGATTCTTGTCCACAAAAACATTTCATAAAAAATCTGCTTTATGTAAGTACTTCAAAAGGTTGCCTTCTTCTGCCTCAACTCCCTCGACCTTGTTCTCCCACATTTCCTCCCACAGAATTTATGCTTTTGTGCCCTGTGGATTTAGGAATAGGAAAAAAGAGGAAGGATCCAACAGGTCATTCAAAGGCCATGGCTGGAGAGAACAGGCAGCAGTGGGAGAAGAGGGGTGGACGTTGAGGTGGGAGATGGAAGCATGTCACCAGACCTCACTGCTGGGCAGCTAGTGTCTCAACCACCCTTAGTTGATCCTGCAGCAATAAACGGAACACATCGCACTGTGCAGGATAAACTGGGTCTCCACTCCTACTCTGTGGAAGAATCCCAGAGACCTCAGGGGCAACTAATGATTTCCTTGCTCCCAAATGGGCATGCAGCATTTGGGAGAGAAAGAACAAAGGTGGGGGTGCCGTGGGAGCTGCAGAGCAGAGCGTGGCACAGCCTGCCCGGGTGCCCCCTCCTACCCTCAGTGGATGGGTGGGGAGATGGAAGAGCCACGGGACCCTCTCATGGCCACCAGGATCCCATACCCACTTCACACACTTATTTCTATGAATGAAAGTGACCAACTTCTTTCAGAGGTTACTTTTGTGAAACAAAAGACTGAAGTAGATTTTCCTAAAAGTCCTTCCTGCATTAAACCTGCTGATGTGATTCACTGATCATAGCTCATCATAGTGGAAAGTGGAAAAGACCCAACATGTCTAATTATAACACCTAGTAAAGCATATTGGACCGAAGTTCAAAATGACAATTACATACAATTATAATCGTAATTTAACTCAAGTGCCCAGATCTTGGTTTCTAATACCATTTTCCAATATAAGAAAACAGGGCTCATGAGAGAAAGGGCTGATTCCAAGTCTGGGGCAGAAAATATACAAACTGAGCCTGGAGGATATTGCAATAGCCACAAAACAAGAAAGTACTCAAAAGTGGAAAAGCAAATAAACAATGGGATTGTGTCAAAAAGACACAGTAAGAACTCCCAACTGCCCACTGCACACTGCCAATGCTGAAAAACATGAACCGAGTCACCTGAGTTTACAACCCAAAGCATAGAATACACATGAGTCCACACTGTACAAATACATTATTGAATGAATAAATAAGTGAAGGAGAATAGAGAGAAATCTCCCATACAGAAGAGTTCTAAATAATTTAAGTAGATACGTCCTCCTCTTTAAGTGTGGGCTGCACAAAGTGACTTCCTTCTACAGAGAACAGTGTGTCCAGGGGCAAAAAGAGGAACTTTACCCGACCTTGGCCAGGTGATCAAGGTCAACGGTGATAAGTCATGTTGACAGTGTGCACCCTCGACATGATGAACAAGAAGAGCACTTTACCTCTGTGGGCCTCCTCCCCCAAACGCTTAGCCCCAGTCTAATCCAGAGAAAACCCCCAGGCAATCTTCCACTGAGGGACGTTCTGCAAGCACCTAACCGACATGCATTGACAATGACAAGGTCATCAAAAGAATCCAAAGAAAAATGGGAAGTGTGAGGACCTGACACACAGGGAGGAGCCCAAACAGATCCTAGGACAGAAGAAAGGCAGCAGCAAAGCCTGAGGGACTCCAGATAGAGCAGGGTCTTCAGTTGCTAATGATTATGTGTTCTTGACAGTAGCAAACGTGCCACCCTAGTGTAGGATGTCAACATTAGGGGAATAGGGCATTCATTGCACTCAGATATCAACAGCAGGCCTCGTGTTTAGCATTTCTGAGCCCCATGTAACCTCTGCAATGGTAGAATTCTGATATTCCAAAGCCACCCTTTAGGATCCTAAGGGACCCTTTAGGTTTTGATGCTAAATGAAACCCCTGTTCAACAGGTTCTCTTGCTAGCTGTTCATTCCCACTGCCATGTCAATGAGGAAGCCAAACTGAACAATGTGCAACCATTTTCATAAAGCTTGAAATCAGAAAGCCTGTTTTGAATTTCAGCTTTTAATGCTGCAATTTGGAAGCTGTCATTCCGGCACAGCAAAGGAAAATGGGCCATATCATTCTGAGTGATTTTTCCAGAGACAATTTTGTAGGACCTGACAAATTTGTAGGACCTGAATCGCAATGTGGTAATTCCCCATCACAGAAAACAATCTCCAAGTGTGAGGTAGAGTGTTGAATTAAGAAAAAAGTTGAGTCTTTTTTTTTATCTTTTTGTTTGTTTGTTTTATTAAATCATAGCTGTTAACATTGATGCAATCATGGGGTACAATGTGCTGGTTTTATATACATTTTGAAATATTTTCATCAAACTGGTTAAATAGTTTTCATGGAATTTTCTTAAGTTATTGTGTTCAGACATTTATATTCTGCATTTAGTACATTTCACCTGTACCCTTCTAAGATGCACCGTAGGTGTTAATAAATTGTGGTACATGTATGCCATGGAATATTATGCAGCCCTAAAGAAAGATGGAGACTTTACCTCTTTCATGTTTACATGGGTAGAGCTGGAAAATATTCTTCTTAGCAAAGTATCTCAAGAATGGAAGAAAAGGGGAGGGAGAAGGTGGGGGGAGATGGGATAAAGGGTGAGATCACATGTGTGGTACATATTTGAAGGGTCAGGAGAAAACTTCTAAATATGGATCAAAAATGTTTTCACATAGTAAATGAGAAAAATCTCATGAATGTTATGTCAATCAGGTTGATGAAAATATCTCAGATAGTATGTAAAGCCCTCACACTGTACCCCATGATTGAATTATTGTACACAGCTATGATTCAATAAAAAAATAATAATAATAAAATAAAATAAAATAAATAACCTGAAAGTAAAAAAAAAAAAGAAAATGACATTGCTTGGCTCTCTGAGTCACTGTCACATAAGACCTCTAGGGAAGCCTCACTTAAGCAGCTGTTTTGATTAAGTATTACATTTTCCTTTCCTATTATATAGAATGCTAATAACAGAGACACACAAGGTATCACATTCCACTGTGTTAATAAGAAATTTCACGATGGTATCATTTAGTTAAGTCATACAGTATTTATTACAAGTACACACAATTTCAAGTAATGAGGTGTAATTACACCAATAAAAACAGATTATCACTCTTAATTACCTATCCCTGAGTAAGATAATCCTCGTATTACAGCCATATTCATCAATTCATTTGTCATTGATTATCTGGAATATATCTGGCATTGTGATAAATTCTAGGGACATGAAGTATCCATCCTGACCCTGCTTCAGAATCTTGATGTATTTGCAGGGAAAGGTCTGTAAAAGGTAATTTAAATAGATGACAAGTATTATAAGAATAGTGTACCAACTTTAGTAACAAAATGAAGAAAAGGCACAACTAATTGATCGAGATAATTTAGAAGGGCAATGTTTCAGAGAGAATTTCCTTTAATTAGTTCCCAAAGGTAGAGTAAGTATTCTAAGGCAGATAAAGTTGGTGTTGTTGAGAGAGGTTTTATAGACCATGTCTTGATCATGTTCTAAAATGCTATAGTAGGCAGCACTTTGGCACCTCGATAAGCTGTCAGTTATTTGAGTTTACAAGAGTGAAGAGTATGGAGAGTAAAACCCCAGGGGATACAGTGATAAATGAAAGCAAGTCTTAGATCACTAAGTATCATCCATATGTTCTACAGAATATGTGGAATTTGGTATTTATTTTGCAGGCAAGAGAGAACCATTGAAGAACATTTAGAATGAGAATAACATTATCATAGTTATGATTTAAGATAGATCGTTCTGGAAGCCAAGTGGAAGATAGCTTAAAAACTCAAATTTAAACATTTCAAACCTGTGATCAATTGACCGATAGATTGAGATAATCTGTTAAACTCCTGCGATCAAATGCAAAATTTCTGTGCCTATATTCTATTTCTGGTCAGAAGAAACATACATCTGACTTTCAATCACTAAAAGATGGTGATACTGGAGGCTGAGAAGTAGAGTGACCAACTCATCTTGGTTTACCTAAAACTTTTCTGGTTTTTGTAATGAATGTTCTATATTCTGGAAAACTCCTAATCTTAGGCAAACCAAGACATTGGTCACCTTACTGTGAAGTCAGAAGACTGTGGCAATAGTGACTATGAAAAAAAATGAAGAAATGCAGGTAAAGAAAGGGCAGTACCTGTGGCTCAAGAGTAGGGCACTGGCCCCATATACCAAGGGTGGTGAGTTCAAGCCCGGCCCTGGCTAAAACTGCCAAAAAAAAAAAGAAAAGAAAAAGAAATGCAGGTAGAGAATAAGGGATGACCTTGACGGGTATGATCCATAGGACTAAGTGGCTAATGGTTTAAGTTATGGTAGGGGAGAATGCATAGATAACAAAAGGTATCTTTAAGTCTAATTACTGTTTTAATGTAACTGCTATAATGGAAAGTGTACGTGTGGGGAGCAGTGAAGATGAGCTCCATTTTGAGTATGTTATGATATTAAGTACTTGTGAGACACTCTGATGGAAATGCCCGTGGAAAGTAGATATGTATATTAAGAGTTGAAGTAAATGTATCTCAGATGGATATGCAATTTTGTGAGTTATAACATTGTGAATGTTAAATAAAGACTTTGGGTATGATTATTCCGGTGTGAGGGACACAGTGAGCAGCAGTGGATAAGGAGAATATTCTAGGAAGTTTTTAGATTTAAGATCTATAGGAAAAAGGTGCCTCAAAGGATATACATGTATTTTTTTTGCCTTAAAGGATATTTTTAAAATTCTCTTAGAATATAAATAGATTATTGAGAGAAACTACGGTATTAGGATCCAAGAAAGGAAAGACTATAATTATGATCTATATCTTTTGAAATTTTAAATATTTTCTGGAAGTACTAGCCAATCTAAATAGAAATGAAAATGAAATTAGAATACAAAAATTGGAAAGGAAGAGATAAAATGTTATTTGAAGCTGAAGTAATACTTAAAAAATCAATTGGAAAAATGATCACCAAGTAATGAGAATTTAATAAACTGACTAGATAAAAAATAAATATGTCCTGAATCCAATAGTTTCTATTTATATAAATAACAAAATTGGAATATTTATAAAGATTTGTAGAAATCGTCTATAATAGCAACAGTTAACAATGAATGCTTATTATGTGTTAGGCATTCTTCTGAAAGTTTTAATAGGCCTATATTCCATATGAAGGAAAAGAGTCAAAGAGATTAAGTAACTTTCTCATGTTTGCACACTTAATAAGTGGCATAAATGAAATTTAATCTTAAGGAATCTTAATCCATATGTAGTCTCTTTAGGAAAAAAGACTAAAGATACTCAGGAATATACTTAACAAGAAACGTACCATATCTATATTAAAAAGTGTTAAAAGGGTACCAGGGGAGGAAGAAAGTATTGACTAATAGAAAAACATATGAACAGAAAAACTTAATATTATAAAAAGACAAATTGCCTCAAAATTAGTGCATAAATAAAACTTGCTTCAAACAAAAATAACTGAAGAATTTATCTGTAAAACTGGTTTATATGGAAAATTTTTGAAAGAAAATTTCAGAAAAGGAGGGTATTGAGGAAGAGATAGCTTATCAGATATTTTAAAACTATAATTTGTAGCAACTGAAATGAAGCAATACTGACACAAAAGCAGACAGACAATTGGAACAAAGTAAGGAGTTCCCACATACATTGAAATTCTTAGGGATTAGTGCATAACACAGAAGGCATTCTATCATATGTATCATATATCAGTGAAGGAAAATATAGATGATCCAATAAATGGTACTTGGACTATTAAGACTACTGTCTGAACAAAAATGGATTTACATTTCATCACTTAAACTAGTCAAGAAAATTAAACAACCCACTGGAAAAAATACAAAACCATAAAAGTAAGGAAGAAAGAAATTCTTTTATAATCTCAGAGTATAAAAGATATTCCATGTGTGATGCAAATACAAAGGGCATAAAAATTATATTGATAAATTCAACTACATACAATTAAGATATTTTGACCTTACCAAACTACCACAAAAAAAAAAAAAAATCAAAAGACAGATGATAAAATGGGAAAACACAACAAATGTCTTAGTTCCTTTTCTGTTGCTATCACAGAGTACCTGAGACTGGGTAATTGATCAAAAAAAAAAAAAGATTTCTGTTTTCAATTTATAAAGAAAAGAATTCTGGAGGCTAAAATATTCTAGATTGGGTATCTATATCAGTGAGGTCTCTTGTTGCCAACTTGGTGGATGGAGCCACATGGCAGGAACCTATACAAGAGACAAAAAACACAGGCAGCCTAGCTATGTAACAACCTACTCTGAGAGAACTAGTCCAGTCTTGCAAGAACTAAGCAGTATGATGACAAATACATTAACGCATCTATTCACCTTTCAAACACCCCATCTCCCAGCACTATTTCAATGGCAATTAAATTTCAAAGTCAGTTTTGGCAGGGAAAAACACCACCTAAATGATAGGAGCAACTTATAAAAAAGTATGCAATTTTTGTTTGCAAATAATTCTTACACATCAAAAAGACTATCATCCAACCCAACACAGGGGTGAACAAATGATACAAACTGAGAGTTTCACCTATCTTGAAAAGTGAATATTAGGTCATTTGCTTCATTCCTTTTACTGAAAAGAAACAATAATAAAAATGTGGGTTTTAAAAAAAGCCTTTTTAAGAGAATTCAAGAAGTAAGAACATGTTAGTTTAAAAGTGAAGAGAAAATAGAGAAATATGTCAGTCCTTTACTAGTTTATTTTAAGAGAATTTTCTGAACTTGGTGTTTTTGTTTGTTTGTGTGTGTGTGTGTGTGTGTGTATTTTTTAAGACAGAGTCTTATTTTGTCACCCTCAGTAGAGTGCCGTGGTGTCATAGCTCACAGTAACCTCAAACTCTTGGGCTTAAGCCATTCTCTTGTCTCAGCCTCTCAAGTAGCTGGGACTATAGGGGCCCGCCATAACACCCAGCTATTTTTTAAAGACAAGGTCTTGCTCTTGCTCAGGATGGTCTTGAACTCATGAGCTCACCCACCTAGGCCTTCCAGAGTGCTAGGATTATAGGTGTGAGCCCCCGCACGGGGCCCTGAACTTGTTATTTTAATTTTGATAGCCTTAACAGGTGAGAAGGACAGAAATGAAAGAAGATACCTCTCCTCCAAACATCTGCACACACAGAAGAATCAAAGGGCTATAATTGTATAGTTAGGTAAGGGCAACTCAATATTCTTATGGATGATTTACAATTATTTTTACCTTGGGTTGAGGTGACCTTAAAGTGCAAAAGATTGGTGGGAACAATAGCAGATCATATCTAGTTAAATGCTCACTTAATTGTTGAACTGAATATGAATAATTATTTTATATAAAATAATATCTAGCACACAGCAAAGATAATCAGATATAGAAGGAAATAATACTTGATGAGTAGGGGCCACCACACAGATACAAAAATAATAGAAATAGATTTGTGTAGGTATAGATATTGGAATTATCAGAGGCAGTAAAACAGTCAAGGATTTTGAAAGGATAGAATACAGGAAGGAGGCTCGGTGCCTGTGGCTCAATGGGCTAGGGCGCCAGCCATGTACACCTAAGCTGGCGGGTTCGAATCCAGCCCGAGCCTGCCAAACAACAATGACAGCTGCAACCAAAAAATGGCTGGGCGTTGTGGTGGGCACCTATGGTCCCAGCTACTTGGGAGGCGGAGGCTGGAGACTCGCTTGAGCCCAAGAATTGGAGGTTGCTGTGAGCTGTGATGCCATAGCACTCTACCCAGGGTGACAGCTTGAGGCTCTGTCTCAAAAAAAAAAAAA
>CAUYON010087182.1:0-29802 GCA_963573935.1 Arctocebus calabarensis
GGCGCCTGTAGTCCCAGCTACTTGGGAGGCAGAGGCAGGAGACTCACTTGAGCCCAGGAGTTGGAGGTTGCTGTGAGCTGTGATGCCATGGCTCTCTACCCAGGGGGACAGCTTGAGGCTCTGTCTCAAAAAAAAAAAAAAATTATTTTCAATTTATAAGTAGTTGATGCGTAGGAAGGTTAAGTGCCCAAAGCCAAGTAGTAGAGCCAGAACTCTGAGCCCTAGATCCATTGACTTTAGGGACTGAGCTCTTGATTACACAATAGTTCATTCATCTGGTGAGAGAAGAATTCTTTACACGAGCTCTACCTTTGCACTACTGACAATTTGGAGTAAGTAAAACTGAGCTATGGGGTTTGTTCTGGGCATTGCAGTCTGCTTAACACATCCCCAGTTCCCACTCACAAGGTGCCAGCAGTGCCCCCCTTCCCAATCATGACAATCAAAAATTCCTCCAGACTTTGCCAAGTATTCCCCAGGTAGAGAAGCAAAATTTCTCCTTGTTGAGAACCACTGTACTAAGTAATGGATTTTGTTTTTTCTTTAGATACTTTTAGGCAAAAACTGAGCACATTCCTGCTGCTTAATTTTTATTTCTAACTTTTATTCTTATGACAGCAGTTTTGCTAAAATACATTTTCTTTATGTAAGTTTAAAAAAACACAGTTTAGGCATTGGTTTCCTTCAGTTATATTTCGGTTTTGTGGATCATCTACACATTTAAATTCCACATAGCAGGACAACCCTTGGCTGACTATAAGTAGGTCAGACAGGTATTTCTACTCATTCAACACTGGGCAATTTATCTAACAGCCCTCTCTAAGCCCATCATTCAGTTGGACTAATGATAGTCCTTGCCTCACATAATTATGCAGACTAAATTAATATATGCTTATAAAACATTTATCCAATTACCCAGATTATATAATAATGGACACCAATTAACATTCATGACTCTATTACCATTACCATCACTATTATTTATGTAATTTTCATAGTTTGCCTTTGTAGTTTACCTTCAAATTTCCAGAAGCTATCACACTTCTTCTCCAGATTTACTGAAAACATTTATTTAAAGATCATAACCTACATGTAAATGTCAAAGCAAACCCATTATAGAGAAATAACACTAAAGTCAATGACAAGCTGTTGAGAGGAAACTTCAACAGTCAAAGCCCAAATACTTATGTCTACAGATAACACAGTTATACATGAGACACAAAACAGTGAACAGTGTTTTCACTATAAGAAAATAATTCAAAAACTAATGCAGGTTTTTATTATTTTATCCTTACAAATCTACCTACCCCTCACTGTGTGTAGTTCTTTACCAACTGTTTTTCAATAAAAAAGTATTCACATAAATACATGAAACAAAACCAAGAAGAAAATATCTGGCTTGTGTAGTGTGATATAATAATGTTCAAATCAACCCATAAATCTATTCATTCTCTCAAGCCTAAAAACGTGTTTGCATGGCCTTATTATTACTTTTCTTATTCTATGTTTCCTCAAGGTATAGATCTCTCTGATTGCCCATTTGTTGTCTGGTAAGGCCAGTGCCAAAAAACTGTCTCAGTATTTGCCTATGCCAATCACAAACGCTGGGACATTATGAAGCACAAGTGCCCGACAAAGAGAGAGCTACCAGGGTACCCAGCTTCACTCTGCCTGTCCTGGCTTACAACCAGCATGGAAAATGCTCTTCACTTTATGAAAAAACAGCTGCTACAAAGCCACTAGCTCCAGGAAAATAACTCTAAGACCCAGGCTTGGTTTTTTAAAGACATTTTGACCTCTATTTAAAAAAAAAAAAAATAGCAGACAGCATGAGCACAGCAGAAGACAGGCATTTTAAAATCTCAAGTCAATTATTTCAGATGAAAAAGAACTCTCTTTTGAGAACAGCAGCTGCTGGCTTAAGGCGCTATAGGTCCTGCCAAATTGTAATATAGCCCTAAATGCTCCCTAGTAATTATTATTTTTCTCATATGACTGCATAGCTGTCATGGAAGGAGATAACTTTTAAAATTTTATCTTTGTTCTTCCAAGAACTTGTGATGTATCACAAGAACTTCCTTCCCAGCACCTTCCCCACATCATGCTCACAGTTAGATGAGGCCGAAGGTACCAGGGACATCTCCAGCTCTCTCTCCCCTTGTGATAGGCATCTAGAAGCCGTATATTGAGATGGAAAAGCCAGAAGGTAGGCTCGGCGCCTGTGGCTCAACGGGCTAAGGCGCCAGCCATGTACACCTGAGCTGGTGGGTTCGAATCCAGCCCGGGCCCGCCAAGCAACAATGACGGCTGCAACCAAAAAATGGCCGGGAGTTGTGGCGGGCGCCTGTAGTCCCAGCTACTTGGGAGGAGGAGGCAGGAGACTCGCTTGAGCCCAGGACTTGTAGGTTGCTGTGAGCTGTGAAGCCACAGCACTCTACCCAGGGGGACAGCCTGAGGCTCTGTCTTAAAAAAAAAAGACAAAAACGAAAAGCCAGAAGGTAAAAGTAGACCGGCCTCCTGACACCTGCCTTGAGAGGAGCTGCTCTGGAGAACAGAAAGCCTCACAGCTGACTTTGAATTAACACAAAAAATAAAACTTTGGTTGTGTTGTTGCACCTAGACATCAGGGTGGACGTGTTATCACAGCAGTGTTCAGAGAGTTCTGAGCAGACAGCTCCTTACCACAGTGTCCAGAACAGAGCAAGTGCTTCATATACAGCTTCTTAAAGAACAAATGTGCAGTGCTGAGAACACCATTTACCAGTAACGCCTAAGTTTAGACATGAATTTCAAAGGGAACAAATGTAGTAATCTTGGCCAGGCACAGTGGCTCATGCCTGTAATCTTAGCAATCTGGGAGGCTGGGGCAGGAGGGTCACTTGAAGCTAGGAGTTCGAGACCACCCTGAGAAAGACTGACATACTGTCTCACTAAAAATAGAGAAATTCACCAGGTGTAGTGGTGCACACTTAGATTCCTATCTCCTCAAGAGGCTGAGGCAGAAAGATCTCTTGAACCCAGGAGTTTCAAGTTGTTGTGATCCAGGCTATTGCCATGGCACTCTAGCCCAGGTGACAGAGCAGGACTCTGTCTTAAAAACAAAACAAAACAAACAAACAAAAGCCACATAATAAGCCTGATATATTTTAAAAAGCAACTTCTGCATATTAAGTATGTACAGAGTACGGATCAATTTGCCAAACAGTTCAGGACTATTGTTCTGTACTGCCGACTAAGGTACAGAACAGGTCATATTTTTGTAAAAAGATTATTACCACCATTCAGCAGCCATATGCGTTTGGTTCATGGAGAATACAGAGAGTAATCTAGTTGGAAAGGAGCATATCTGTAACTTTTACTCAGTTCTTATCCATCTTCTGCCTCTTATCTAAATTGCTTATTTTGACATAGTTTGAGCTATTTTGTGGAAAAGGAAGGTTGAGATGATACTTTCAACAACTGCAGTTTTCAGCCTGGTAGTAGAAGACAGACCAAACTCTTGTCTCAGGCCTGCGGGTGAGTGACTGCATGACTTTGATCCCTGATTAGAATTTCTCTTATTCCATTTGCCCGCTGATAACCTTAATGCAAGTTCACGGCAAGAATTAAGTAGCACCATCCATGTAAAGAGCCTAGCAAAGTGCTTGCTATATGTTAGCACCCAATAGATGTTGGTTTCATTTCCTCGTCTACTTTCCATGTTTCCCCACATTTCTTTTCAGTGTCTTGGAGGTTTTGTTCATTTCTTTGTTTCAAACTAAAGAACAAAAGGGATGACTGCTAGAAGATCATAAAACACCTATTGCTATGAAGTAACCACCCTCTTGAAGTTCAGTTATTACCAGGAAGGTGGAACTGACAGCATGAGTGGATAAAAATCAAAATACTATTCCAGGGGCCTAAATTGGGAAAGTTGGGGCTGGTGAAGGAGAAGAGGGAATCTGAAGAAGGGAAAGCCCTGATAGAGCAAGTGATAAAGGATGCCAACTGGATTGCAAAGAGCCACGGCAGAACAGAGCTGACAAAACATTAGCGTCTCACAGACTCATTATTGTCCAGAGTTTCCCGCATTTTAATTAACTCTGATACATTTCAAACAAATTTAGCACAAGTGGTGGTACACTGTTTTGCTCACTGGAATCCAAAAGGATTCAGACTTTCTATAGCAGCACAAGTTTCTCATTGTTTGCCTGTGCTCTTGAGAGAATGTCTTTCAGGGGTGGGTCATAAAGGAGACGGAGTGGTATTTTCAAATATTTTCTTGTGTCTTTAGGCCAGTATCAGCCAACACAATCAATATGCAGGAAGAACAAATATCTCCCACTTCTTCAGCTGGGCCCTGCTCTAGCCACTATTTCTTAATACGTTCTTGAATACCTCTAAACTTTGAGTTTGTTTTACTCTCTGACTATGACCTTGCACTATCTTGGATTTAATGATGGTTAATGTTCTTTGGTTGGCCTCACTTCTCTCTACACTTCATTCTTACCCTGCATTGACTCTGGGAATACCAATTAATACCCCAGTCCCATCCTTCCCAGAGGACAGCAGCAACCAGGACAATCAGGAGGCAGAAAAGGGCACAGAATCACTTAAAAAATATGGCTAAGTACCATTAGAAGAGGCTTCTTCTTTGCGACCAATCAAAACTCTAAAGTCAACTACCATGGCTAACATTTATTGGAAAAATAATTTAAATTTACCAAAGTTTAAAAGATGAAAATTCTGTTCGTATCTGAAGGTTAGAGTTGTAAAGACTGAGAAAATGGGTTAACATGGAAATATATTTTAAAGGAATTTGGAATCATTTCTTTTTCTTCCTTCTCTGACGTATGTATGTACTGAAGTTCTATATTCCATGTGCTAAGAGAAAATATTGATATAAAAGATGATCTTTCATCCCTGCAGAGTACAGGGAATTAGGCCCAGTGGGGAAAAATCAAAGTTTGAGAGAAATAGCAAAAACATGGCCCTGATATGGCATCCCTAAACCCCAACAGACATACACAAAACCTAGATTCTAGGCTGAATTCCAAAGGAAAGCATTTTAATCTCAGCATGATGCTAGTTGAATTACACTCACCTATGTCTCTTTGCTTTTTCTCTCCATTAATATGCCTACGATATGACAAAAACTCGGTCTCAAGCTATTTTCTGTCTCCATGTGCAAGTCACCATGTTTTAAATCCTTACTCAAAATCTTCCCTCTTCATAAAACCTTCCTGACTCCTGGGCGAAACTGACTTCAATTTCTTCCAGATTTCGAAGTTTGTCATTTCCATAGCCTTTGTTAAAGCTCACCCTGCCTCGCATTTGGGTGTTTTAACGTCTGTGTTTGTACAGGGAAACCGACAATCCCTGGAAGACAATTTCCTTTTGGATTCTTATGCCCCTCACAGTGCAAAGTCCATGACTTTGTAACCTGGTAATCAGTAAATGTTTGCTGAATTGAATTTAAAAGGTAAAAAAAGATGGGGGGGTAATCAGACATATTTTCTTCCTGCTCATATGTCTATTAGGAAAGTTAATGGTCCATGTTTAACCTTGTGCCAAGGGAAAGGCAAGTTGAGACAACTAAGCACAAATCTGAATTTCTTAAGGCAATTCCAGAGACTATTATTAGAAAAGATCTTGCCATGTCTGCTACCTGAGGAGTAGGTAGTAAGGGGTAGATGCTCTAGGTCCTGTTGATTCATAAATCTGATTACATTTAAACTCCTACTTGACTGCCACCATCCAGAAACTCCAGCCCAGCAGTGGAAGTAGAGTGCTTTCTCAACTCTTAATAACAAAACCAGAACGTGTAGAAAGCTCCTTTGTGGTGTGGCTAGGTGAAAGTTGGCTGGGCCTGGTTGTATTCCCTTGATATCTAAACCCTGAAAAATAAATGCCTCTTTCTTGGGAAGCTATTTAGCTGGTATTTTGTTATATCTCTTAATGTCTTACTGCAGAAAGTGTTGGAGAGCAGAAGTATAAGCATCCCCTGAGAGCTTTTTGGAAATAAAGAATCTCAGAACTCGCCCCAGACACCTAAATCAGAATCAGCATTTTAGAAATATCTCCAAGTGACTCTAATGTAGGTAACATTTCTTTTCTTTTTCTTTTTTGCAGTTTTTGGCTGGGGCCAGGTTTGTACCCGCCAACTCTGGTATATGGGGCCGGCACCCTATTCCTTTGAGCCACAGGTGCCGCTCTGTAGGTAACCTTTTTTAAGATGCATGGGCATCAGTGTTTCATGGCAGTCTCTTTGCTCTAAGCTACCATTTTATTAGGAAAATAAAGTATTTGTTTCCTATCCTCTCTCCTTTTCTACCCCTCCACGTTTCCCCTATGCATCTATTTATTTTTATATGCAGCACAAAGACAATTTCTCTAGTGTTTAGAATGTGCACATCTCTTTCCCATGCATCACATCATTTGATCCTTAGGATACCTCTGTGAATATTATGACACTTAACTTGCTACATGTCCCTTACATAAATAAATGTCTGAGAAGTCCCATGTCTAGTGTTTGGAAGATGCAGGAGACTTCCCCGTATAATCAACCAACTCTCTCAGAATTAGAGAATTCTAATTGCATTATCCATGGAGCCAAAAAGCCCAGTCTATCTTACCCTTGAATCTTTTGCCTTTTTAACTAACATAACCCAGTTTATCCCACACAGAGACACTAAACACGCTCCCTCTTGATGAAAGCTTTTATAGTGGCCATTACATAACAGATTTGCTGTCAGTTTGTCTAAAATGTGCCTGTTGAAGAAATGAAAAAAATAATCTAATCCATGTTTATGAGCAATGGCGCTTTCTTCTAACTAAAACCTAAGTGGGCATTTCTATCAGGCACGGCATGACCTTCTAGCAGCTTCCCTCATTCACGTGATCTGAACTTTTTAAGCAAGGAGTAAGTCAACATTTATAATAATATTAAACATGTGTTATAGTTTCAATAAGAAGGTGTTCACAGCATTTGGGTTGGAGCCTTAATATGTAATGTAGTAAATTGTCAACCGTATTCAAAATCTGGTTGCTTTCAACATGTTTCATTCAAATCTAGGCCACATTCCAAAGCAAATCTCTTTATACAAAGCAACAATATTAACTACAACTTTAGGTTTTATTGAGATGTTTAAGCACTTTCTTTTAGACACAAAAGTGCATTATTTTTATAAAAGCCTCCTGGTCACTGAATAACGGACAGGTGTCCAAAATTTAAAAATTACAGAAGCAAAATATTGGGATGAAAGAAAAATTTAAAGAGATCCTCTTGACCTATCCCTTATTTTTACGATACAGATTTAAAAGGACAATCCCCAAGAGGCCACATAACTCACCGCAAGTTCCATTATTGGGACTGACTAGCTGGGTAACTCTGGCAAGACCCTTTTTTCTCAGCCTCAGTTTCTTGATTTTCAAACTGAGGTGATTGGACTCGATGATGTTAGGTGCCATATACCTGAAAATGCCATTTTTCTGCAGGACTAGAAACCACATCCTAGAACATCCCAACTTCAAAAGCAACATAAAAAAAAAATGAAAAGATTTTTAAATGGTGCTTGGTGCTATTGATGTTCCCACTGGCTGATACTATAATCTCAGCTGGAGACTTCAGAACCAGATAGGTTTCTAGTAGCCATCGCATACCAGCCAACCAGAAGAGCAGGGCTATCAGGATGTTCTTTGCCTGAGAAGTTCTGCAACTAAAAGTCATCGCTGAGTGATGGTAAAATTTTCCTCCCCCTTCTGAGGCTCTGGAGATTCCCTCTGTCTGGACCCTGAATCAGAAATTTCTCTTCAAGGTTCACTGAGAGTTTAGCCCTTGACTTAACCCCAGACAAAGATGCATTTCCTCCTAGAAGACTCCCTTCCTGAACAAGTCATTCAAAATCAATCTTGAAAGGGACTCTAGGCTCCAGGGAGCTGCACATTGCAGCATCCTTTAATCAGCTATCTGGCCTTGTCTGATCTTTTTTGAAAACTTTTTTTATGTTATTACAATTTTATTAGGTTAATAAACAAAGAGTTGATATACATAAGAAACAATAAGAAATTTTGCCTTTGAAATGAGGCTCTGTCATAATCACTGGCTGTATTTTAATTACTTATCTTCCAACCCTCATTCTTATAGAAGGCAGTATCTTTGAGATGACTCTTATTTTTTTTAAGTGAATTCCATCTTTCCCCTTTTCTTCTTTTTATTATTACTCTTCTCTATTGGGAAATCAGTAAGTTAGGCAATGGTTTAGGTTTTTAACATTTTAAAGAGATCATGGAGACCTAACCCCCATTTTGATTAAATGGTTTAGCAGGTTTAAATATAATCACTCAAGAAGACAGAACCCAAACTACAAACCCAGTGGAAGAAGAAAGAGAGCAAGGGAGGGGGGGTTCGGGGAGGGGGAGAAGGAGAAGATGACAGAACCCAGATACTATATATGCAAAAGTGGGTACTGTCAATGTCTATAATAATTGAGCTATGAATAAACCAGAGTTCAGCTGATTTGGCTCTTTTTTTTTTTTTTTTGTAGAGACAGAGTCTTACTTTATCGCCCTGGGTGGAGTGCCGTGGCGTCACACTGCTCACAGCAACCTCCAGCTCCTGGGCTTAAGCGATTCTCTTGCCTCAGCCTCCCTAGTAGCTGGGACTACAGGCACTCGCCACAGCACCCGGCTATTTTTTTGTTTTGCAGTTCGGCCGAGGCCGGGCTTGAACCCGCCACCTTTGGTATATGGGGCTGGCGCCCTACTCGCTGAGCCACAGGAGCTGCCCTGATTTGGCTCATTTTTATGACATACACATGTCACCCTGGACTACTATCCCCTATTAGCAGTGACACAATTAAAGAAAGTTAGTGTCTATACCTAAATAGTTGTATACACAATGTAGTTAAACCAGAAGATAAGAATGCTAGAAAAACTGTCTCACTTAAATAGTAACAATGTTATTATTATTATTATTGCCATCTATTATTTGTTAGAGTGTTTGTTATGTGCTGGACATTGTTCTAAACATTTTACATGAGTACACAGTTTTAAACTTATACAAACATGGCAATGTTAACTCTAAAAGAATACGTGTAGGGCGGCACCTGTGGCTCAAAGGAGTAGGGCGCTGGCCCCATGTACCAGAGGAGGCAGATTCAAACCCAGCCCCAGCCAAAAACTGCAAAAAAAAAAAAAAAAAAGGACATGTAAAAATGAGAGGAAGCCAAATAGTAACTGCAGGGAAGGATAAACATGCTGTAAAGGGATGATCCTAAATTTTTAATTGGTTATGTAGGTGAAACCAAGAACGAATGGTACAGGGAAAACGAGTTTGGCTCAACTCTCATCTATGGAAACCAAGCAACAGATATCCCCTGACAGCAGGGAACATGTTTACTGCAAAAGCAGCAACAGGGCTCTGCGACCAGATTTCAAGGATGCAGCAGAAAAGGATTTTGACAATGAAAGAACGGGTGGTGCTCTAAGGACCTGCCGTCACTGGAATTCTGGCAAAGAGGAATATTGTCCACATTTGAAAGATAGCTGCACATCAGTGAATGAATAGCAAGTCAATGAACGATCTCAGGGAATGACACTTGCATATGTCTGCCTCTGGCACTCACTACACTGTGAAACCCACCTGCGTCCTTCCATTTTCATCCATTTTTTTTCCTGATTATACACATGTATTTAACGATACAGTTTTACACAGAATGCTAAGAGCACTTTTCTTCATATTTTGCAGAAGGGCTTGAAAAACACGTGTTTTCTATTAAGCTGCATATCATAGCACACCCAAATCTAACCCCTAAGTAAGATGCATTATAATTTGTTTACAACTTAAAGGCTTAATGGCAATAATCAGACGAGGGAAAAGAGCATGTAAGTCTATTTTACATTACTGACCAAACAATAAACTCAACAAATAGTAAATAGAATTTAATAAGGTCTCATGAGCCCTGAGGGAGGCGGTGCCCGATTTTGAGGGGTAATTGCTATGTTCAGATAATCTCCTATTTGGAACTTCTGCTACCACAGGGTCATGGAAGCATCAGTCCCCTTTCTGGCAGACATGGTGCTGCCAATCTCCTTAACTCGATAGCCAGGTCTTTTACGGTCTGTAAAAAACAATCGCAAAATTGAAGTGGGTGCCCTTCTTTCTAGCTTATGGGTAGACTTCTTTTACTAAACAAGCCAGCTCTTAACAGAGGGTAAGTTTAAAGGACCTTGAATCATCACATATTAAGTCTTAATATGGAGGAAGTCCTAAATTTTCTCTCCTGTTATAATAGAACCAGACCCACAGGGGTGTCATGAGAAAAAAATTCAATTATATATTTAATGGATTAGCCCAATATCTGGCACTAGTAAACAGGAAATAAAATTAACTCCATCTTTTAATATTATTATTACTACTATTGTTTATTACCATTATTATTTCTATTAATACTAAATCACTGGTGTCCCCGGCTCAGCATCTTTGATTTTAGAGTCTAATAAATACCAATTCATAGCCATCATTATATTCCAATGAAACAATTAAAACAGCAAAGTTTTATTTGCCAAGTGCCAATACCGGGGAGAAGGAACCATGTGTAAAGCCACCCAAGGGTTCATCAAAGAAGCAATTCAGTAGAATGTTTTCAGCATGCTCCTCTTTTAACTGAAAAGAGAATTTGGAATGAGAAGAAAAGTGATAAAATTTGTAATTCCAGTCTGAAAAAAATATTACCCTTTGAAGCTCCTCACGGTATTCATGACAGATGAACGTATACATCTTTCTTTCTGCTACAAAGGAACTGTTCTATGCCTCTGCAATTAATTGATGTTGTCTCCAATATTCCTATAAGATTAGTGTTAAATTCACTTAGGTTTGCCTTCTGGGATTGCAGGACTTCTTGCCCATTTCTTCTATGGTATTTTAATGACAACAAGATAGACTTTTATGCTTCATGTGTTCAAATTTCTTTGAAAAATCTGCCTTTCTAATCTATGGCAATATTTTCCAAATAATTTTAGTAGTGAAGCTCTTCTTTTAAAGAACATCTTGAGCTTAAGCTAAGCTAAAGAACACTTTAGATACTATCATTGCCTACAAAAACATTTCATTTTTCATGGAACTCACAAAGTATCTTCATAGAATCTGAAAGGCACTTGGAAAATTGTTCTTCAACTCTAAGCACCTGATATTAATGAGAAAATCAGGTCTCCAAAAGAAGTGACATGACCATGCCTCACAATTAGGGACAAAAGTTAGAATTCATGACTAGTTCATTCATTCCACTGATATTTGAGACCCCTCTGTGTACTTGTTCTGTGCTAAGCTTCCTATGTACATCATGTTTATTATTATTTTTTAATTTTTCCATTTCCATTTGATAAATGTTCCTTTAGTATCTATTCCATGCACTCAGTGTGTCTGGTACAGTGCTCTGAGGTGCATGAGTAGAAGTTGTCTACCGCAAACACTTTAGAAGTTCATTGGGAATGTCCCAAGTAATAAACAGCTACAGTAATTGGTAACATGCAGTTAGTACCATAGAATGCAAGAGAATTTGACAAGACTTAATTTAATAACTTCCTAGTCATACACAGAAAACTTATATCTATTAATTAATCAATCATCAAATCTTCACTCATCGTGTAGCGTATGTGAAGAACTGGAAATGTGATTAGAAAAGTCAGGAGCAGCTAGAAGTTCATCATCTGTTTATGTAGCAGAGATGCAGATATAAGAAATTTGTTTTTAAAAGTCAGAGTTTAAGGGCTGGGTGTAATGCAACAATGTATTCATCGGGGCTCAGAAACCAGTATCCCCAAATATAGCATTTTGCCATATTGAACTGAAGACGAAGTCTTAAGACCTCCCCCTCCCTGCCCTTCTTAATTGTTTATCTCCCAAAGCACAAGTTGTTCTCTGAGTTCCCTTATCTGTGTGACGTCCTGCTCAGGAAGAAAACCGTTACTCTGGTCCCTTCCCTGAGTTTTCACTAACTGAACTCAAGTCACAGGAAGAAAGACTGCAGTCTGCCAACACACCCGGACATCCTTTCTCCACAAACCATTGTCTGCTCTATGGGCCCAACAGACTTTCTCTCACATCATTGTGTGTTCTTCAAGCCCATTTAATCCCCTAAAAAACACTTCATATACCCTAAAATCATCCACAATTCTCAAGTCATTTTCCCTAAGAAGAAGAGTATATAATAACTTGTACCCTACTGAGTGATGGGGTAATTACTCTGGGTTTGTCTTCTTGCCTATGAACCTGCCTTTTGTGAGCTGATTTTCTATGACCCTTCATAAGGCAAAGGGAAACTTACCCCTAGACTCTACATATATTTTATATTCTTAAAAAGAGAGATGTCATTCATTGGGACTGACTTAAAATATCTGAATGGGCTTCAAGGAAGGAGAAAAATTCAACCCTAAAATATTGATGATTACCATTTATATTATACTAAAGATATCAACATAATCTATTCCATTGCACTTGAATTGGAACGATTGCATAAACAGACATTTTCCCAATAAATACCTCTTGAATAACTAGTGCAGAATTGCATTATAACATCAAAGGGCCCTAAGGAATCATTCAGCAATTCAGCAGTTCATTCTTCAGCTCCTTGGTTTGTGAGCTTTGTTGTGACAATCTGATTTTTTTCACCCATTAGCCCAGTATGCATTTCAATATTGACCAAATCTTCCTCAGTCGTGGCTATATCCCTAACACTCCTTAAAATGTGTACTCAATTTCCTCACTTAGTTCTCAACTAAGTCAAAGTTACCTCTTACCTCTCCCTTCTCTAAAGAATATAATTCCATACATTTCACTTGAAAACTCGTTCAGTTTTTAACCTATTACTTTCATGTTACTATATCAACTAGGAATCGGTACCTTTTTGTTCTTGTCTATATTAAAAGCCCGGTCTTCTTTAAGAATCTTGGCATATGGGTGGTACCTGTGGCTCAGTGAGTAGGGTGTGGGCCCCATATGCCAGAGGTGGCAGGTTCAAGCCCAGCCCCGGCCAAAAACTGCAAAAAAAAGAATCTTGGCATATACCTAAACACAGTGTTTTGCCAAAGAGGCAAAACTTCAGGACCTGATGGTCACAATTTTAATTTGATTATAAGGGAAAAGCCCACATATGCTACCAATAGTCAGGGAGGAGCTGTTGACTGCCTACACATGTTTATTTCTGATGCTTTATTAATGTGATCCTCAACTCTTAGGAAAGAAAAACGAAAAGAGAGAAAGGCACAATACCTACAGTAGTAGGCTCCGCATGTTCTGCTCTCCAATGTGCCATTAGTGAGCTGTGCTGTCTGGAATCAGGGTGCCATCTAGTCTGACTTCTATTAACCCAACAGAGTTGGCTGGGATAAGAAGCAAGATTCATTCTCTTAGGCCATTAAATATTCTGAGTCACTCAGAAACACACAAAATAAGACGTTCATATTTATTTTTTTTGGATGAGGTAACAAACAGCACTATAGAGGTGGGTGGTTAAGAGTATTCTCAAGTGCTGGGTGGTTCCTGTGGCTCAAGGAGTAGGGCGCCGGCCCCATATGCTGGAGGTGGCAGGTTCAAACCCAGCCCCTGCCAAAAAAACTACAACAACAACAACAACAAAAGAGTATTCTTGAGTGTAGATGCTGTGAAATGTTTAGTTTGTCATCCTACCTCCTAGTCAGAAATTCATTTCACAGTGCGACACAACCCTCCCTCCTCACCCCCTTTTAATCTTTTCAAAACTGTAGGAAAAATTTCACCAGCTAACCTTATAATATGTGATGCACTTTAATAGTTTTCTCTTTTATCCCATTTCAATCTATTTCATTAAAAACTTTGAAGATTTGCTGAACAATCAAATTGATGTTATCATCATTTCTGGCTGCCTGGATTCAATCAAATTATTAATGTATTCCAAGTTTCATGTTCCTCACGCGTAGAATATGAGTAATAAGGTGAATATTATCACTTTTATAGAGTTGTATTTAGTATTAAATAAGATATCACTACTAGTACTGTTCTTAGAGCTCAATGTTCAATATAGGCTTACTGTTATTATAGATTTTTTAAAACCATTTTATTATTATATTGCTATTATAAAATCTATTTTAAGTATTTGGAAACTGTAAGTTCTTTTATTCATGTCATAGATTGTTAAAGTCTTAGCTTTTTATTAATTACTATGGGAAGAAAAAAAATAATGAATAAAAGCGGTCTACACTTTTTCCACTAATAAATTCTCATTATTAGTTTGTCTTTGGTTAACTTTGCAGACTTTTCCTTTAGTACTTAGCCTCTGTAGTGATTAAGGGATGTGAAATGAGAATGCTGACATTTCATTTAGACCCTTCTATGACATACACAGCAGACTCATTCTTCTAACTTAACTGTGATGAAAATCATGTCCTTTTTTATCAATAGCATAAATACAAACAGAAACATGGTTTTCCTCATTCCTAACACTTATTCGTTCCAGAGGAAAAGATTCTAACCAAAAGAAACTGAAATATAACTTTTGCTATCTTACTAATTTCATATGGGGCCCTCTTATTTATTTATGATGCTGTAAATAAAAGCATGATATACTAATGGACATCTTTCTTAGATTATGAAAGTAGATAGTTCCTTGATAATAAAATTCACTATTAATGAAATTTGAAACTAATAAGTAAAAATTAGAAAGAAAAGGTATATATGCAACAAACGGTATATATAGAAACAAAATATATATATGCCAGCTATATATTCATATTAATTCTAGCATTGATTATGCTCATCGGAGGAGGAAAACTTTGTTTACATTTCTGCCACAACTAATCAGAATCTCAATAGCAAAGAGAAATAACACCAACTGCTCAGTGGGAGAAAAAGGGATGTGATTTACCCAGATGGAGTTTATGGTTGTCATTTAATTACTGAAGAGACTGAATTTTTCCTCAATATAAATTAATCTTGCTTGCTTTCAACTCTACCCTTCCTCCCCCAGTCTTTCTCTCTCTCTTTCTGTCTCTCTCTCTTTTTTTTTTTTTTTTTACTAATTTAAATATGAAACTTTTAAAATCACCATGTCTACCATAGGCATCAACAGAGCACCCACTCAGTGCACCATACTTGTTTCGTTTTGTTAATTGAATGGTTCTTAAACAACCTCATTATCTGCCCAGAGCACTTAGCGTTTTCCTATTATACAGTTATCTTTTGCAATGTCTGCTCTGCCTACCAGGAAGGTAGACACTTGTTTATAAAGTCTCCCAAAACACAGAACTGACTGATCTTTAAACCAATGCCCATGTTTTCAGACTGTAATGTGGAATGTGAAAGGAACTAAGGTTCGGCGCCTATTATATGCTAGGCTATAAATGGTATAATATTTATTTTTCAAAACAATCTCATGAGATAGATAATCATTACACCCATTTTAACAGCAGAAAATGGAAGCAAAAGGAGATTCTATCACTAATCAAAAATCACACAACGAATAATTTCTTGGGGTGGGATTCCCAGCGTTCACAGTCTCGGTCAGGGAGTAATATCATCCAAACCGGGGACGGGATGGGTTGCTCTCTGTTTGTTTTGTGGTGGTGGTGTTTTCTGCTTTTGAAAGTCTTGACATTCTCTATTGTCTACACACAGGGTCATGTTATCTTCTAGAGCAGCCGTTCTCAACCTGTGGATCGCGACCCCTTTTTAACAAGGAAAATACATTGCGGCATTAGGAAGGTTGAGAACCACTGTTCTAGAGGATTCTAGGTGTTTAAGCCATTTTCTTGAGTTCTAGGTCTAGAAATATTTGAAAAATATTAGCAGTCAATCTGTAGGTACCCTGACTTCATGGTAGGACAATGGAAGTTAGGGAGCCTGGAAAGTGTCTTCCTCCTAGTAGAAAATGATTTTATGTCTCTTCTCTAAAGAGGTTGTACACATGCAGCTTAACATTCACAGAAAGCAAAAAAAAAAAAAAGAAAATCCGGAGTTATGTTAACCCCATTTCTATGGAACCATGAATCAAAGGCTACCTCTGTAATGATTGCATATAGTAAAAAAGCCTTATGTCATGATTACTTTTCTATGCTTTCTCCCATCCAGACACTAACCAGGCCCAACTCTTCTTAGCTTCTAATACCAGATGCATTCAGGTATGTTCAGGGTTGTATGGCCATACATAGCCTCCTGGGCTTTCTCATCTTTGCACCTCTAACCAGAATATGCGTCTCTGCCTTTCCATCCTCCCCTGGCTGTACCAGGTTCAGTCTTCCATCTGAAGTCCAATGTAATTTTCTCCACAAAGCTTTCTTCCACTCCGTCCCACCCCCAGTTCTTTCTCAAAGTTCCCCCATAGGTCATTCATGTTCCTAGAATAGCATTTATAAAACGCATTACATATTTCTCACCCTGTAGACCATGTTTTTCAACCTCAGCACAGTTGATTTTCTGGACCAATTTGTTTTCGTAGGGCTGCCGACTGTGTTGTAAAATGCTTCGTAGCATCTCTGATGTCTGCACACTGGGTAACAGTAGCACCTCCCCTTCAACCATGACCCTGAAAAATGTTTGAGGTGATGGATGTCCTAACTACCCCCATCCATCATTATGCGCTGTCTGCATGTATCAGATATCACATGTACCTCATAAGTATTGACAATTACTATGTATCAATAATGTATCAAAAGAAAATATATCTTTAAACATTGTTTTACAATGGGAAGGTAAAATTGCCCCCAGTTAAGAAACAGACACTGCTTCAGATCACAGAAAAAACAAAGACAGTGACTTTTTTTTTTTTTCATTCTATACTCCCAGGAGTATCAGGCCCACAGCAAACTGTCAATTATAGTTTGTTGGCTGAAGTTAAATTAGTCTCATTTCCAAATAACAGCATACAGTATATAAAATGCAGGGAAACCACAGTTCATTCAAAAGTGAAACAAAGTGACTCCAAATTATATTATGCATTCAAAAAAAGTGAGATCAAAAGTTGTTGCATATCAGGGTAAAAAAAAGGTAGTGTTTTTTCAATATAAAAAGTTAAAAGCTATATACACTACACATAAATACGTATGTCTATAGGAAATATATTGCATACATGTATATGTACACACAACACAACTCAAATAATGACTTTTACTGGAAAACTGCAATCAGAAAACTAGATAAAATAATTTGATATCTCCACATACTAAAGGTTCTGTTCATTTAAAAAGGCCAGAAATTATTACATATTTTTCCTTCAAAGACTCCTTCTTTAAAAAAGGAATGATTATTTTTAAATTTCAAAATAAAAGGGTATTCATTAAAGAGCCCAAATAATATGATATTGCCTTTCTTCCTGATACAATATTCATCTCTTCTCAATTTAGACAGAATAGTTTAAAGTCTTCTGACTTGGCCTATTTCTGTACATTAGTTAACCATGTATTTGGACTGAAGACCAAAACCACAGTGATCTTCACATAAACATGGTATAAAAGTCTTCTTCTCAATTCAGAAATGAACTGTATTTGCACATCTTCACTTATGTCCTGAGCTGTAGTTTTAATTTAAGTTCTAAAAGTGAGACAGATGTGTCTTTTCATCTTTAGGTCGTCTCAAATCCAAGAAAATCTTTTACTCTCATTGGGATGCTACGCACAGTAGTATTGCATTCTGCAAAGCCTAAGTAATTTTGCAAGAAAGAAATACAAAAGCAAGACTGGCCCCTCCTAAGAAAATCATAAAGGTGGTCACTCAGGACTGATATGCATACTCTCTTACAAAATCTGAAGGGCCATAATTTCAGTCACCACTTTTTACTGGTACCCTCTTTACAATTTTAGACACATTAATTATACTTTTCATTATAATATTATGAGATACGGATATTCTTGCTCCTATAAAAAGGTGGTAATTACATATCAGGACTACTAAGAAACTGTGTGATGTCATTGACTTACTGAGTGGATGAGATACAATTCACCCCGTGATCCTTCTGAGATACACACTGACCGTGCACAAGCATCCAGGCAGAGTTCCTTTCGTACCTAGTCCACCTCCAAAGATCAGCCAGATTTAGAAGCAAACCTTCACATATTTCCAGACCGCCACACTCTCCAGGCCCATGTCACAAAGGTCTGCTCAAAGGAAAGTAAAAGCATCTAAAATGCAAAGCAATGTTCACGCATAGAACACTTCCATTCAAAGGTCAGGAGCCTGCGCACCTGAGAGAGGAAACACACAAAGAAACACACTTTCACCTCCTCATTTTGCAGCCACACATCTTCTTTTCTCTGGCTGCAGTTTAAAGAGACACTGTTGGCTCAAATAAATACTGTCAGAGTTAGGTCAAGCAATATGCAAATTTCACTCCTTAGGATGCATTCATATACAGTTATTTCCTACTGTTCCCCCTGTGGCATTTTGGGGTAGGATGGATGTGAGAAACACCACTTGTTCACCAGGTCACTGCCGCTCCAGGGCACCTTGGAAGGCCCTCTTTGGAGTTCCAAGTCAGCAGGCATTCGTGGTGTCTGTACCTTGCTGCTTACCAGCTGCAAAGACCTGTGTTCTCCAGCATCAACGAATTATTTATACTTATATCTTTTGTATTTATCTTCCCATAATTTATATTCTATCTATTTCCTGGAAGCAGAAGACTCCAATGACATGATACAGCTGAAAGGATTGTGTGAACTGTACAGTATTATTCACAGTTACTGATGGTTCCAATATTGCTGACCAGGAGTAGATGGATAAGCTCAAGAGGTGATATAGACACACATACATAACACATAAGTGTATGTACTCAAATACATACACACAGAAGCATACCTGACACACACCACCTAACACATATATACATCCACCTAACCCATACACACACAAACACACCCAGACACACAGCCAGACACATACACACCATGCCCCAAGGACAAAGAACTGTCAAGACAGATGAATTTTACCACATACTTCATAGTTCTCTGCCTGCAAAGAAAGACTCTACTTTATCTTGATAGGTGTGTGAAAAGGTCAAATATTGATTCAAGTTTCCAAGAGAAGGCAAAAATAAAAACCTCTCTTCTGAAAATATTTACTACATTTTGCTTTCATTCAGGGTTTGTGTGGAGCAGTGATGTTCTGAAACCTAATGAATGACAAAGAAAAAATGACTCAGCTTATAAATGTGGTCCAAAGATTGATTCTACTTGTTCCTCTGACCTTTAATATGCACAATGGAAAATTCCTATAAAGTACAATAGAGAAGACATGAGAAATGAATGCAAAGCTATTAGGTTTTATGGAATATATATATTAAGTATATGATGTGTTTTATGTTCATTCACATAAATGGTATGTATGATACAAGCACTCTCCTATAGACATATCACCACACAAAATATCAATACCTTCTTTTGAGAAATAAGAGAATGTAGGCTTATCTTCCCCAACATAAAGTCCTTCCCAATTACTAACTGAAGTGTTTGTAGAGACATGTTAATGATGTGTGGGTAAAATTAGAGGTGTATGTGACATTAGAGAGAAAAGAATTTTGGACAAAAAGAAAATTCATCCAGCCAGGAGTGGAGGCTCACGCCAGTCTGGGAAGCTGAGATGCGTGCATTGCCTGAGCTCAGGCATATGAGGCCAGCCTGCTCTAGAGTGAGACCCCTAGAGTAAACCAGGTTTTGTGGCAGACTCCTGTAGTCTCAGTACTCAGGAGGTTGAGGCAAGAGAATCATTTGGGCCTAGGAGTTTGAGGTTGCTGTGAGCTGTGACACCCCAGCACTCTACCAAAAGGCAACAGAGCAAGACTCTATCTCAATAATCAAAGAAAGAAATTTCACCTAATCCATTATCATCCCATGTGGCATTTATATACATATTAGCAATTTATAAATATTTTTATTACAGCTGCAGAGCATTCCGTGCTTAATTACAAAGTTAGCATTCATCCAAGTTCTCAATCTATTTTGTCTCTCTTCTTCAAATATCTAAATCTACTGCTGGGTTAGTAAATTTAATAAGAGCTGTAAAAGAGTTTAAATCTTTGAAATAAGTTTGACTTTAGAATAGCACTATTAGGGAATATAGCAAGAAAATACAGCATATACCAAGACACTCTCATAAAAGTTCTCCTCTTGTTTGTTGACTTGGTATTTTTGGCTAAATGCTAAGCGAAGGAGCAGTTCAGTAAGCAGAGTTGGTGTAAAAGTTGACAGATCTTGTTTCAAATCCAGTATGTAGCCCTTCTACCTGAGGGACTCATGATTTAATCTCAGTACGTCTCAATTAACTATAAAATAAGAATAATAGATAATACTTCAAAAATTACCTGTCATGACTGAGATAATTAATGTAAATAATGTCCTCTGTTGTATGTTAGTATTTATATTCAAAAGATTAGGGTGGATGTGGCTTGCTCTTAGTAAAGGCTGGTGGATGGTAGGGACATGTTGATCACCTTCACATCCATACGAATGATAAAATACAAATACAGTCCGGAAAGAATGAAGGGAGAAGAGAGAGAGTGGAGGGGAGGGGTGAGGGTGGGAGGAGGGAGGGTATTTGGTGGAACCTCACTTGTTGTGCATAATGCAAGGGTGCATGCAAAAACTAAGAGTATAGTGTAAATGTCTTACCGCAACAAATAGTGAGATGATGATTATGTTAATCAGTCTGATGTAAGCATTCTACATTGTATATCAAATCAGCACATTGTACTCCATAATTGTACACAGTTATGTTTTAATTAAAAAAAAACAAGTGTAAATAAAAAGTAACTTTAAAAATTTTAAAAAGAAAAAATGTAGAACATCTCAATATCTCATTGTTAACTTCTTTATGTTAACACATGTTGAAATAATATTTTGGATATATTACATTAAAATATACCATTAAGTTAAAAGTATATATATATTGATTTATGGGTTATTAAACTTATCCCTCATGAGTCATCATACCCCAATAGAAACACAGGAGATTTCCCACTACTTTGATGACATTTTTTCTTTTCTTTCTTTTTTTTTTTTTTTTTTACAGTTTTTGGCCAGGGCTGGGTTTGAACCTGCCATCTCTGGATGTGGGGCCAGCACTCTACTCCTTTCAGCCACAGGTGCCCCCTACTTTACAATTCTAGCTATCACTGTAAGGTTTCAATATACCAAATGATAAACACTTAGTACTTTGATACATCTTTCCTCCTACTCAAGATACAGGAAATCTACCTAAAACATTATTTGCAATCTGAGACTCATTTGTTCAGTCCAATAATTAGGCAAAGGGGAGAAATGCTCAATGCATATGCTCTGGGACTGTGTGAACATATGAAGCCACTTGAATTCTCTGGAACAGGCTCTTCACTCACCAATGAGAAGAGTAGAAATTGCCCCATACTTGTCACTGAGTTGTTCCATCCTTGGACTGAAAAGCATTTAATAAAGAAAATGCATGTGCCACACAAATACAAAATATTTTGGTAACACCTTATTTGTATGAGGGCAATATTTCTATCAATTTCACCTAACTCACTAAGTTTTTAAGGAAAAGCCAGGCACCTTTGATAATATGTCATGAATATATCAAACTCATATTTTATTACTGTGGCAAACCTGCAAACACTCTGACACAGAGTCCATTTGTTCATTCTGTAAGCACAATTCTAATCTTGAATACAGAGTTTCCTATTATTACCATCAGTTGACAGCAGCTTTGGGATATACGATTCTTATAAATTGTGCTGGATTATTCTGGATCTAGTCACGCATCTTAGAGATCTAGATCTAACAATTAACTTTAGAGATTTGAGAGAAAAATCTCTCTGGGGGTCTAGAGATGAGGGTAAAGTCTGTGATTAACGTAGAGACAATCCACTTTGCAGTGGAAAGATCCTATTTGGAATAACAATCCCAAGTTGAAAAGCCAGCCACCAACAAGGAGAGGCACATTGAACAGGTTACCTAACCCCTAAGCCTCTATTTTCCGTTCTTGCAAGTAGAAATTATGATAGTAGACTTGCAGGATTGTGAGAGTGCTGGGAAGAAACTATACAGAGATCTTATTAGAGTGCATGGAATAGCTTCCCTTTGCTTCCTTCCCTGCTCAATACCTGGTTCAAACCTGGGACTTTGGCCTCCACAAACTTTAGCATGCCCTGCACACAACTGTGCCAGGGAAAGAGCAGATATTCTTAAGTAATCCATGAATGCATGAATGAACTGATGAATGAATGAGTGAGCAAACAAAGAAATGCACAAATCAATACACCCATTAACTCCACACCCTCATAAATCAGGAAGAAAGTTATAATACCACTTTGTCATATCTTCTCTGACTGAATACTAAATGGTGTAGTATTTATGAATGCAGGCACAGAATCTTTCTTATCTTTACAGCCAGGATCTTAATTTAGTAGCTACAAAGATATCAGGCTGAAAATTGTACTCCTAGGCACTCTGGCAAAAGGCAGGAAGTCATTTTCTTTAGACTAGTGCTTTAGCTTCAGCCACAGTTATTCATTCTCTTTTTACAAGGAGGAATCCATTTATGTCTTCAGGAGACAGATGCATCAAGCCATCGTTTCTGCCAATCACCTTCTGCCACGGCTCTGAGGTTTTATTTTATTAGTGTAGGCACTTTCCATTAATTTGGATACTGTTTAAAAGTATCAGTTCCAAAGGACATCATTTTTTGGCTCTTGAATTTGAAGGGCTATTTAATACAATACTGCAATATGTTGACCCATTGCCAGGAAAGAAGCAGTGGCCAACCAATTCTAATCGGTTTTTGACATTAAGATTTTAATGCTTGGCCCAAAGATATTTTGCTTGTGCTCTGCCTGGAATTGGTAGAAGTAAATCAGAAGAACTCTATTAGCTGAGTAGAGAAGATAAAACAGAACATAACGTGAAAATGTTTTCTTTCTTTTTTCCATAAAAGTAAGTACATAAACATATTTACTATAGACTTAGTATAAGAACACTAGAGTATCTCTGGTAAGCCAAAGGTAATAGCTGGCATTGATGTCTAAACCACGTGTCCTTGTCTCCATTCTTTCTAGTTTCTAAGTGAGCCTCAGTTTTATTCAGGTGTCTACCCTTCTCCACGTGTCATGTTCTTCTTGATGAAGCCCCAAAGAATGAGTTCAGACTCATCTAAGACAACCCTGGTTGTCTCATTTCCTTTTCTGATAATTGGTTTAGGCATAAAATAGCCAATGAAACATAAGGGAAGGCTTAGTGGAAATTTCTGAGAAAATTTTCCTTACTTTAAAAACCTTAAGGAAGGGTGATGCCTGCGGCTCAAGGAGTAGGGCGCTGGCCCCATATGCAGGAGGTGGCAGGTTCAAACCCAGCCCCTGCCAAAAAAAAAAAAGCAACCTTAAGGAAATGATAAGACTCTTTTTTGCCTGGTCTAGAACCAGATGGATATGGTACATGAAATTCTGTAACCTCTAGTGAGGGTAAAGGGAGTTTGCCTAAAGACAAAGGTGACAGGCTGAGAACAGGAGACCAAAATGATGAAAAGATATTGCTCTGGTTCTCAAGTTTGGATTTGGTTCCAATCTAAATATTCAAATATTTGTATGAACTTGTTTCAGCTATGGTTGGGAATTTTGAAAGTTAAAAAAAAAACTACCTCAAATACTATTTCTTTCCAGACTCTCGAATTCTTCCAAATCACATTGGTTTTTAAATTTTCTACACACACACACACACACATTTGAAGGGTGTTAATTATTTAAAATATTCAGTTGCAATACAGTGTATATATGTATAGAAATTTTGTGCTAATACATACTGTATAGTTTGTTTCATATGTATTAGTTTTTTTTTTTTTCACCAACTAGAATTTAAAATACCTGGAAGCAATTCCTTCATTTTTATTGTATCATTGGCAGGCCCTAGAAAAAAGCTCCTTATAGAGAAAATGTTCAATCATATTTTGTGGCCAGTTAACTTACAGAGCAGAGATGGAAAATAGCAAAATTCCCGGCACATTTTTCTTCCACCCTGAGCTTTTGTGCTTATCTTTTATTAAGCCTATAATTACATTTGACTGTAACCTAAATCTGTTTTGAATAGGAAGAGTGAAAAACTCTGAATTATTCAAACTATTTCTTTTTTAAACCCCATTGCCTATCTCCCACCTAAGTGGATGAAAAAGCAGGAAGGAACCATTCACTGGATGCAGCTAACTTCTCCATGTCAACAAACCAAAATATAACTAGAAAACAGCACACCATCCCAAAGAATAACAGAATTATTATTAACCATGTCTATGTGGGGACATGGAAAGGAAAGGAAGAAGATGATGAAGAAAATGATAATAAATAGCTCAATTGCATAAGATTCTTATCACGTGCCAGGCACTTTGATATCCATGAACATCCTTAATCCTCATCACAACTCACTGAGTTTCATCCTATTATGATCCCTGTTTTGAAAATCAAGTAGGCTAGACAGAAAGTGTGCTGACTTGCCTAAAATCTCCAGCTATGAGAGGAGGGTCAGAGTCAGAATTCACAAACGCAGGTGCATCCTAGAACCCATTCTCAAAAATACCCCAAAGTGTCCTGTTTTCCACATTCTGCTTTCCAGAGAACTACAAAAATAAAAGACAAAGATGTCCAGAGAACTTTCCTGAGAGAGAATAGGGATTAGTATCAGAGAACATCATTCGTGTAGCCCCAAATTATCATGTGAAAATAATATATGGGGACAGAGCAGCCCACTAATAGGCAACCTTTGACATTTATCTTCTTTCCTCTTCTATATACCATTATTTTTGAAATTAACTCTGTCCCTTTCGAAAAGATAATTAGGAGAGATACAAAATGCTTGGCATACCCAAATGATTAACAAATTATGTGAAGAAAACCATTCTTTAAAAACATTATGTCCTGCTAAGGAGTGTGTAATAACTCAGCTTAAAAAAAATAGATTATGTAGGCTCAGTGCCCATACCATAGTGGTTAAGGCACCAGCCACATGTATTGAGGGTGGCAGGTTTGAACCCAGCCCAGGCTAGTTAAACAACAATGACAACTACAAAAATAGTCAGGCATTGTGGTGGCCACCTGTAGTCCCAGCTACTTGGGAGGCTGAAGCAAAAGAATCGCTTAAGCCCAAGAGTTTGAGGTTGCTGTGGGCTGTGATACCACAACACTCTACCCAGAGGTGACATAGTAAGACTCTGTCTCAAAACAACAACAACAAAAAGATTATGTAGTAAATTTGAAAAGAAAAAAAATACTGAAAAAACAGGTAAACTTTAGTGGGATTTTTTTTCTCTCTCATAACAAAGTACCCCAGAAGATTTAGGTAAGGGTTGTCTTTTATTGGAAGGGAAGACCATTTGCTATGGTTGATTATCTTCCAGCAAGAAACCCAAAGCAGGATCCCATATCCAGCTAAACTTAGTTTCATTTATGATGGAGAAATTAAATACTTTAATGACATTCACATGTTGAAGAAATTTTATCATAACTAAACCAGTTCTCCAGGATATTCTCAGACCTATCCTCCATAACCAGCACAATTCTCCACCACAAAAGTAAAGTCACTCAGAAACTTTTGATCAAATTCCAACTTCCACAGTGGCAAAAGGATTAAAAATGTCCACTGGACTTTTGAAAAACTTGATATCCAAAATTCTACCAGGCTTATCAATATTCTCAATTAATATGAATGAATTAAACTATCCTCTAAAGAGGCACAGGTTGGCTGACTGAATACAAAAACTCAGGCCAGATATCTGCTACACACAGAATCCCATCTTACCTTAAAAGATAAATATAGACTCAGGGTGAGGGGATGGTCACCTATATTCCAGTCAAACAGAAAGCAGAAAAAAAGGTGTTGCAATTTTATTCACAGATGCAATAAGTTTTAAAACCACAAAAGTAAGGAAGGATAAGGATTGTTACTTCATATTTGTTAAGGGTAATACTCAATATGATGAGATTTCAAATATTAATATTTATGCACCCGACTAGAATGCTCCTCAATTTATAAGAGAGACACTAAGGGAGGCACCTGTTGCTCAAAGGAGTAGGGTGCTGGCCCCATATGTTGGAGGTAGTGGGTTCAATCCTAGCCCCGGGCAAAAACCGCAAAAAAAAAAAAAAAAAAAAAAAAAAAAGAGAGGGAGAGACAATATAACAGACATGAGTAACTTTATTTCCTCCAGCTCCAAAAAACTTGGAGATTTTAACACTCCTTTGGTAGTGTTGGATAGATCCTCCAAAAAGAAGCTAAGCAAAGAAATTTTAGATTTAAACTTAACCATTCAACATTTGGATTTAACAGACATCTACAGAATATATCATCCTAACAAAACTGAATATACATTCTTCTCATCAGCCTGTGGAAGATAATCCAAAATCCATCACATTTTAGGTCACAAGTCTAACCTCAGTAAATTTAAAAGAATAGAAATTATTCCTTACATCTTCTTGGACCATCATGGAATACAGGAATTTGCATACTCATACAAAAACATGGAAACTAAATAACCTTATGCTGAATGATAGATGGGTCATAGACAAGATTAAGAAGGAAATTACCAAAGTTTTGGAACAAAATGATAATGAAGACATGAATTATCAAAACCTCTGGGATACTGCAAATACAGTCCTAAGAGGGAAATTTATAGCACTGCAAACCTTCCTCAAGAGAACCAATAGAGAGGAAGTTAACAACTTAATGGGACATCTCAAGCAACTGGAAAGAGAAGAAAATTCCAATATCAACCCCAGCAGAAGAAAAGAATTAACCAAAATTAGAGCAGAATTAAGTGAAATTGAAAACAAAAGGATTATACAACAGATCAATAAATCAAAAAGTTGTTTTTTTAAAAGGTAAATAATATAGGCAAACCTTTGGATAACCTAACCAAGAAAAAAAAGTAAAATCTCTAATTTCATCAATCAGAAATGGTAAAGACGAAATACCAACAGATTCCTCAGAAATTCAAAAAATCCTTAATGAATATTATAAGAAATTTTACTCTCAGTAATATGAAAATCTGAAGGTAATTAACCAATACTTGAAAGCATGCCACCTTCCAAGACTTAGCCAGAATGAAGTGGAAACGTTGAATAGGCCAATATCAAGTTCTGAAATAGCATTAACTATACAAAATCTTCCTAAAATGAAAAGCCCGGGACCAGATGGCTTTACGTCAGAATTCTACCAAACCTTTCAAGAGTAACTAGTACCTATATTACTCAACCCTTTCCAAAATATATAAAAGGAAGGAATACTACACAATACACTCTATGAAGCAAACATCACCCATCACCTTTTTCCCCAAATCAGGAAAAGACCCAACAAGAAAAGAAAATTATAGACCAATATCACTACTGCATATTGATGCAACAATATTTGACAAGATCCTAACAAACAGAATCCAGCAACACATCAAACAAATTATACACCATGACCAAGTGGGTTTTATCCCAGAGTCTCAAGGCTGGTTTAATATACATAAAACTATGAATATAAATCAGCACATAAACAAATTAAAAAACAAAGACCATATGATTCTTTCAATTGATGCAGAAAAAAGTTTTTGATAATATCCAGCATCCCTTCATGATCAGAACACTTAAGAATATTAGTATAGAAGGGACATTTCTTAAACTGATAGAGGCCATCTACAGCAAACCCACAGCCAATATTGCATTGAATGGAGTTAAATTGAAATCATTTCCACTCAGATCAGGAACCAGGCAAGGTTGCCCATTGTTTCCTGTGCTTTTTAACATTGTAATGGAAGTTTTAGTCATCACAATGAGGGAAGAAAAGGCAATGAAGGGTATCCATATAGGGTCTGAAAAGATCAAACTTTCACTTTTCGTAAAGGATATGACTGTATATCTGGAAAACACCAGAGATTCTACCACAAAACTCTTAGAAGTGATCAAGGAATACAGCAGTGTCTCAGGTTATAAAATCAACAATTGTAAATACGTAGCCTTTATATATACTAACAATAGCCAAGCTGAAAAACAGGCAAGGACTCTATTCCATTCACAGTAGTGCCAAAGAAGATGAAATGTTTGGGAGTTTACCTAAAAAAGGACATGAAAGATCACTATAAAGAGAACTATGAAACTCTAAGAAAAGAAATAGCTGAAGATGTTAACAAATGGAAAAACATACATGCTTATGTCTGGGAAGAATCAACATTGTTAAAATGTCCATGCTACCCAAAGCAATATACAATTTTAATGCAATCCCTATTAAAGTTCCACTGTCAAACTTTAAAGATCTTGAAAAAATAATACTTCATTTTATATGGAATCAGAAAAACATCAAATAGCCAAGATATTACTTAGAAATAAAAACAAAGCAGGAGGAATCATGCTACCAGACCACAGACTATACTATAAATTGATACTGATCAAAACAGCATGGTATTAGCACAAAAACAGAGAGATAGATGTATGGAACAAAATAGAGAACCAAAAGATGAACACAGCTACTTGTTGTTATTGTATCTTTGACAAGCCAATTAAAAACATTCAATGGGGAATAGATTCCCTATTTAACAAATGGTGCTGGGTGAACTGGCTGGTCACCTATAGAAGACTGAAACTGGACCCACACCTTTCACCATTAACTAAGATAGACTCTCACTGGATTAAAGATTAAAACTTAAGACATGAAACTATAAAAATACTAGAAGAAAGTGCTGGGAAATCTCTTGAAGAAATCAGCCTGGGTGAATATTTTATGAGGAGGACCCCTCGTGCAATTGAAGCAGCATCAAAAATACACTACTGGGACCTGATCAAACTAAAAACCTCTGCATAGCCAAGAACACAGTAAGTAAAGTAAAAACTAAAAAGCTCTGCATAGCCAAGAACACAGTAAGTAAAGTAAAAACTAAAAAGCTCTGCACAGCCCTCAGAATGGGACAGGATATTTGCAGGTTATGTCTCTGACGAAGTAACCAGAATCCACAGAGAACTTAAACCTATTAGCAAGAAAAGAACAAGGGATCCCATCTCAGGGCGGGGGACTTGAAGAGAAACTTCTCTGAAGAAGAGAGGCACGCGGTCTACAGACATGTGAAAAAATGCTCATCATCCTTAATCATCAGAGACATGCAGATCAAAACTACTTTGAGATATCATCTAACTCCAGTAAGATTAGCCCACATCACAAAATCCCAAAACCAGTGATTTTGGCATGGAAGTGGAGAAAAGGGAACACTTCTACACTCCTGGTGGGAATGCAAACTAATACATTTCTTTTGGAAGAATATTTGAAGAATACTTAGAGATCTAAAAATAGACCTGCCATTTGATCCTATAATTCCTCTCCGAGGTATATATCCAGAAGACCAAAAATCACATTATAATAAAGATATTTGTACCAGAATGTTTATTGCAGCCCAATTCATAATTGCTAAGTCATGGAAGAAGCCCAAGTGCCCATTGACCTATGAATGGATTAATAAATCATGGTACATGTATACCACGGAATATTATACAGCCTTAAAGACAGATGGAGACTTTACCTCTTTTATGTTTATATGAATGGAGGTGGAACATATTCTTCTTAGCAAAGTATCTCAAGAATGGAAGAAAAAGTATCCAATGTATTCAGTCTTACTATGAAACTAACATATAGCTTTCATATGAAAGCTATAACCTAATTATCGCCCAAGAACATGGGGAAAGGGAAAAGGGAGGTGGGGAGGATGGGTGGAGGGACCGTAATTGGTAGGACCACACCTATGGTGCATCTTACAAGGGTACCTGTGAAACTTACTAAATGTAGAATATAAATGTCTTAACATAATACCTAAGACAATGCCATGAAGGC
>CAUYON010087183.1:0-20260 GCA_963573935.1 Arctocebus calabarensis
GGTCTCTATTTCTTTTACAGCAGTGCCAAAGAAGATGAAATATTTGGGACTTTAGCAAAGGATGTGAAAGATCTCTATAAAGAGAACTATGAAACTCTAAGAAAAGAAATAGCTGAAGATGTTAACAAATGGAAAAACATACCACACTCATGGCTGGGACAAATCAACACTGTTAAAATATCCACTCTACCCAAAGTAATATATAGCTTTAATGGAATCCCTATTAAAGCACTACTGTCATACTTTAAAGATCTGGACAAAATAGTACTTTGTTTTATATGGAATCAGGAAAAAAACCCTCAATAGCAAATGCAATTCTTTTTTTTTCTGTTCACAATTTTTTTTATTAAATCTTAACTGTGTACATTAATTCCTTTACGGGGTACATTGTGTTGATTTTATATATAATTTGGAATGCCTGCATCAAACTAGTTACCATAGCCTTCACATCATTTACTTAATTATTTACTTTCACATAAAAAGATGAATAAAACTCTTCCCCATTTATTAATACTGTCAATAAATGTAAATGAATTTAATTCCCCATGGAAGAGGCACAGGCTGGCTGACTGGATAAAAAAGCATAAGTCATCCATATGTTCCCTCCAGGATACACGCTTAGCCTTGAAGGACAAATCAAGATTCAGGGTTAAGGGAAGAAAAAGAAAAAAAAAAAAAAAAAAAAAACAGATTTCAAGCAAATGGGAATCAGAAGAAAGAAGGGCTTGCAATCTTATTTTCAGAAACAAGCAGATTGAGAGCAATTAAAATTAAGAAAGACAAAGATGGACACTTCATACTGGTCAAGGAATGATACAATAAGAAGACATTTTAATTTTAAATATTTATGCACCTAACTTAAATGCTCTTAGATTTACAAAATAGACTTTGATGGGCTTGAGCAATATGATATCCCATAACAACATAATAGCCAGGGACTTTAACGCCTATCTGACAGAACTAGACAGATCCTCTGAACACAAGCTAAACAGAGATACAAAGAACTTAAGTATGACCCTAAAAAAAAAAAAATGGGATTAATAGACATACACAGAACACACCATCCCAAAACTAAAGAATATACATTTTTCTCATCAACCAATGGTACATACTCCAAAACTGACCACATCTTAAGGTACAAATCAAACATCAACAATGTTAATGGAATAGAAATTATACCTTGTATCTTCTCAGACCACAAGACAATAAAAGTGAAACTCATTCCAACAAAAGCCTTCATTCCCACATAAAGAAATGGAAATCAAGCAGTCTTATACTGAATCACAGTTGGGTTCAGAAAGTCAAAAAAGAAGAAATGATTAAATTATTCAAACATAACAACATTGAGGCCAGGAGCTGCTAAAAACTGAGAAACAGTAAAAGCAGTCCGAAGAGGGAAATTTATCGCATAAGATGCCTACATTTGAAAAACAGAAAGTGTATCAACTAACTCATAAACCATTTTGTGGATCTGGAAAAGGAAGAACAATCTAATCCCAAATCCAGCAGAAAAATTGAGATAACCAAAACTAAATCAGATATTAATGAAATTGAAAACAAAAGAATCATTCAGAAAATTAACAAAACAAAAAGTTGTTTTTTTGAAAAAACAAATAAAATTGATAAACTTTTGGTCAGATTAATTAGAAACAGAAAAGTAAAATCTCTAGTAAGCTCAATTGGGAAAGTTAAAGGGGAAATAACAACAGATGCCACAGAGACACAAGAGATCATCTCTGAATACTACAAGAAACTCTCTGCCCAGAAATTTGATAGTGAGGAGGAAATAAATCAATACCTGGAATTACACCCTCTCCAGACAAGAAGAAATAGATCTCTTGAACAGATCAATTTTAAGAACCGAGATAGAAAAAACAATTAAAAAAAAAAATGTCCCAACAAAATAAAGCCCTGGTCCTGATGACTTCACACCAGAATTCTATCGAACATTCAAAGATGAGCTTATACTCAGAAATTTCTGCTTATACTGCAGAAATTATTCCAAAAAATTGAGGAGGAAGGATTCTTCTCCAACACGTTTTACAAAGCAAACATCACCATGATACCAAAACCAGGGAAAGACCCGACTAAAAAGGGGAACTTCAGGCCAAATTCACTGACGAATATAGATGTAAAAATTCTCAATGAAATACTAGCCAAAAGATTAGATATACACATTACAAAAATCATTCATCATGATCAAGTAGGTTTCATCCCAGGGATGTAAGGCTAGTTTAAGATACACAAGTCCATAAATAGAATTCACCATCTCAATAGAAGCAAAAAAAAAGACCATATGATCCTCTCAATAGATTTAGAAAAGGCATTTGATAAAATTCAGTATCCTTTTCTAATTAGAATACTTAAGAATACAAGCATAGGTGACACATTTCTTAATCTGATTGCAGCCATCTATGACAAACCACATTTAATATTATACTGAATGGAGTAAAACGGAAAGCTTTTCCACTTAGAACTAGAACGAAAGTTGTCCTCTATCATCTTTACAATTCAAGAGAGTGCAAGGAGTTCTAGCCAATACAATCAGGCAAGAGAAGGAAATAAAGGGCATCCAAATGGGTGCAGAGGAGGACAAACTCTTGCTCTTTGATGATGATATGATCTTATACCTAGAGAACTCCAAAGACTCAACCACAAGATTCCTAGAAGTGTTCAAAGAACACAGCAATGTCTGTGCATATAAAATCAATGTCCACAAGTCGATAGCCATTGTATATGCTACTGACATATACAGCTAAGAAGAGAAGCTAATCAAGAACATAATCCCCTTCACAGTAGCCTTAAAAAAAATGAAATATCTACGAATACACCTAACAGAAGAGATGAAGGACTGCTATAAAGAAAATTATGAAACCTTAAGGAAAGAAATAGCAGAAGATATTAACAAATAGAATAACATACTATATTCATGGCTGGGAATAATCAACGTTGTTAAAATGTCTATACTTCCCGAAGCAATCTATAGAGTCAATGCAATTCCCAGTACAATACCATCATCATACTTTCAAGACTTGGAAAAAATAATTCTTCATTTTGTATGGAACCAGAAGAAACCCCATATAGCCAAGGCAATTCTTAGTAATAAAAACAAAGCCGGGGGTATCAATCTTTCAGACTTTTGGTTATGCTACCAAAAGTCCATAGTAATCATACACCATAGAGATCAAAGCAACAGGGTTTTGGCACAAAAATAGAGACATTGACATTTGGAAATGAATAGAAAACCAAGACTTGAAACTAACCTCTTATAGCCATCTGATATTTAATAAACCAAAGAAGAACATACATGGGGAAAAGAATCCCTTGTCAATAAATGGTGTTGGAAGAACTGGATAACCACATGTAAAAGGAAGAAACTGGGCCTGCACTTTTCACCTGTAAAAAATTGATTTGAGATGAATTAAAGATTTAAATCTAAAGCATGAAACAATAAAAATACTCAAAGGAAGTGTGGGGAAAACACTTGAAGATATACGCTTGGGGAGTTTATGAAGAAGACTTCGGTGGCAATTGCAACAATAAGAAAAATAAACAAATAGGACTTAATTAAACAGAATAGCTTTTGTATAGCAAAGAAGACAACATCCAAAACAGACAATGTTCAGAATGGAAAAGGTAATTGCATATTATGAATCAGACAAAACTTGATTACTAGAATCTATAGAGAACTGAAATTAATCAACAAGAACAAACAAAGACCCAACAATCCCCTGTATCACTGGGCAAGACACATGAATAGAACCTTTTCTAAAGAAGACAGACAAATGGGTAACAAACTTATGAAAAATGCTCATCATCCCTAATCATCAGAGAAATGCAAATCAAAAATACTCTGAGATATTACCTAACCCCAGTGAGAATGGCCCACATAATAAAGTCTCAAAGATGCAAATGCTGGTGTGGACGTGGAGAGAAGGGACTGTAAACTAATACTACCGTTTTGGAAGGAAGTATGAGAATTCTCAAAGAACTCAAATTCCTCCCATTTGATCCTGCAATCCTATTACCAGGCATCTATCCCCCAAATAAAAACATCATTTTATCCAAAGGACATTTGCACTAGACTGTTTAACGCAGCTCAATTTACAAGCACCATAATGTAGAAAAAGCCTAAATGCCCACCAACCCAGGAATGGATTAACAAGCTGTGGTATATCTATACCATGGGATACTAGTCAGTCACTGAAAAAGAAGGAGACATTACATGTTTTGTATTAAGCTAGATGGAGATGGAACACATTCTTCTTAGTTAATCATCACTAGAATGGAGAAGCAAGAATACAATGTACTCAATTCTAATATGAAGGCAGTAGATGAGCAAATACAAGGGGGGAGACAATGGAATGAGCAAGTGGGGAGTGAGAAAGAGAGAGGGGGTTGGGGGGTCACAGAGTATGGCACACCTCTTGGGGGTGGGACACAACTATAAGAGGGAATTTATCTAACCAATGCAATCAGTGTAACCTAATTCTTTGTACCTTCAATGAATCCCAAACAATAAAAAAGTAATAATATAGTAATAAGTTCCTCTTGTGAGTGTTACAAAAATGTGTCTCAGAAAAGGCAGAAATAAAATATGAACGTAATTTCTTTTTTCTTTTTTTTTGAGACAGAGTCTCAGGCTGTCATCCTGAGTAGAGTGCTGTGGTGTCACAGCTTACAGCAAACTCTTGGACTTAAGCAATTCTCTACCCTCAGCCTCCCAAGTAGCTGGGACCATAAATGCCGGCCACAATGTCCAGCTACTTCTTTTTGTGTTGTTGTTGCAGTTGTCAATGTTGTATTAGCTGGCCTGGGCTGGGTTTGAACCCGCCAGCCTTGGTGTATATGGTGGCACCCTCCCCCCTGAGCTATGGGCACCACCTAAATATAATTTCTAAGCAGTGGGGAACAGCATGGTGGATTAACTCTCCTCTGTGTTAATAATCAAATTGGAGTTTGAAAAAGGTCCCACAGTGATCATGATGACAAAAATTACTTACTTGCTAGTTTTCATTTAGTTCTAAAGATTCTTCCTTAATGTGGCCACATAATTTAACCTTCTTCATACTACACAATATACAACCCTTTACTCAGACACTGAGAGAATATAAGCAATGTACAAAATCCCCAGTCATTCACCAAGTGCTCTAGGTTAAGCCCTTGTCCATTCTGAGTTTTATTTCTAAAGTAATGAGATCTCTAGTGTCTTGGATATAGCTCTTCAAAAGAATAAAACAGAAGTCTTTGGGAAAGTCGGGCTTCATTTATTGTCCCATCTCTTGATTTAACCATTAGAATAATAGGCTTTTCTGGGAACAATTAAGTAAACATTGAGAAATAGTAAATCAATATTTGAAAAGATAAAAGCAAAGTAGAATGGATACATACAGAACAAAAATACTTTAAATTTAAAAAAAGCTACTTTGAGCATTGTGTATTTTGTACAGTTTATACTTTTCTATGAACTGCGTGAAGATTGAACAGTAAAAACATTCATCCATCCACCACTCAATACAGCAATTCCTGAGCCACTATTCTGTTCCAGGCCTGAGCTGCATTTTGTATATTTTGAAACTTGCAAGGGAATCCTGAGTGGCATTATCCACTTTAATGAGATGGGCAGTCTTTGAATTCTATGCAGTCCAGTTCCCCCTGTCAATTGAAACAGTGTACTGATGGGAAGAGGTTTTTGGAAATCATTATGCTTTTGTTTTTTAATTATGTCCTCTTGCTTTTTTAAACGTAATGCAAATTGGAGCTTTTCTATTGTGTTTCACTAATATCTTGGGCACAATTCTCACAGAGTACTCCTTCTGCGGGAGTCACCAACTGAGTCACCTTCTTATTCTATTTGGTGGAAGAGAAATAAATTGTGAAGCAGACTGAGAAGCAGCAGTCTGTAGATGCCTGGTCCCATGCTGGGGAGTATTTTCCCCATCCAAGGTATGCCAGGGTCCTGCTGCCTCTCAGAGTTTAGCCTGCTAACTGTACACACTGACTGGACAGATATACAGCTGCCTAAGAGCCACAAATAAGAGGCAACCCATCTCTATGATTCCCTATCCCATGCCAAATGTCTACATAAGGGGAGAAGTTGCATACCAAAAGGATGAGGCCTATAAATGACTTATCGTGCCTTAGATGATATGAATTAATGACAACTGTTTTTGAGGTCTTCAGATGAATGACACAAATATTTCTATAACTGTAACTAATAACTTTATTTTTTATTAAGTCATATACACATAGATCATGAATACACTTATGCATATGTGGGGTTCAATGTGTTGATTTTTTATACAATCTGACCTGTTTACATCAAACCAATCAACATAGCTTTCACCTCATTTACTTGATTATTGTGTTAAGACATTTATGATCTACACTTGACATATTTGACTCATACCATTATTAATTTTATTTTATTTATTTTTTTGAGACAGAGTCTCACTTTGTCACCCTGAATAGTGTGTCATGGTATCACAGCACACAGCAACCTCAAACTCTTGGGCTCAAATGTTTCTTTTGCTTCAGTCTCCTTAGTAGCTGGGACTACAGGCTCCTGCCACAATGCCTGGCCATTTTTAGAGACAGCGTCTTGCTCTTGCTGAGTCTGATCTTGAGCTCCTGAGCTCAGGCAATTCACCTGCCTCGGCTTCGCAGAATGCTAGCCTTACAGGTGTGAGCCACTGGGCCTAGCCTCAATTTATTACTTTTAATTTCAACTGGAATAAAGACATTTTGTCTGGAGTTATACACATCTTCCAAATGTTATTTGTTAACTTTTGAAATTAAATGAACTCCAAAGCAACTGTACATCTCTCCTCAAACATTTACTAAATGCTTACAATGAACAATGTTTATTCAAGGTATATTCTTCGACACTTTTCAAGATATTTTTAGATCCAGCGAAAATAGAGAGCAAAAACTCAATGATTGATAGCAACATATGAATTTAGGCGGTAATAACATCCTGTGGAAACCAACAGCAGAACAGGGAATGAACAATGAACTAGGTGGAGAAGTATTTTTGGAGAGGCTTGGTCTAAATTAGGACTAGAACAAGGCAAGAACAGAATGAAGAGGGGATTGCTAAGAACATTCATAGAGTTATCACTGGCTTTAAAGGAAGCCAACCTTGTATGAAGCAGGGCACCCAGATGAGTTCAAACAGTATGGCCCTGGTCTGTGGGAATCCTTCCTATCAGACAGAAAGTTGGCTTCAAAGAGAACCAATAAGGAAGATTAAGAAGCCACATTTGGGGACAATTATTGTAGAATTTCTGAGACAACTCAGGCATAGCAAGTTTTTAAAGCACCCTTGTGACTGTAACGTAGCACCACTGGCTGAGAACTGTCATCAGGCAGCTTCTGTAGGTTGAGGTGGAGGAAGCCACTACTCACAAGTCACAGTGAGGTAATTGCTGTGCTGCATGACTGTTCAAAACACTTCTCTATCTTTCCAATTGACTTAAAACTGAATTTAAACCTTGGTCAAGTTCATAGAGCCTAGACACAATTATGTCATGCTAATCTGCATTGACTTGATGATCTTTATAATTTGGTCTTTATAAAGCCACATGTTTTGAACTCCAGAACTGAAGCACCCTTGAAGAATATTAATAGTTCCAAAAAAATATTTGACCATAAAATGAATTAATAAAAAATGAATAAGAATATTCTTTTTATAATATAGACACTTCAGTTAAGAAAACTCAAAATATTTTTTATACTGAAAGTTTACTGACCTGTGTTTCTGTACAACATTTGATAGAGAAGTTCTGCAGGACTCTGACGATAGCAAATTTCATGTTCATGAAAGCAAACCTCATGCCAATGCAGTTTCTGGGTCCAGATCCAAAGGGCAGGTACATGCAAAGATCTATGCTGTCCTTGTTCTTCTTGCTGAATCTCCATCCACAGTAGTAGATAAAAACATAATGATACAAAACCCACAGAGGTATATGTTAGAAGTTCTGACTTAGACCCCCCTCTCCCCACAGCTAGTACTAAACAAAGTACTTGTGTGAGGTGATTGATCCTTTCCTTTGGCCTTATCCTACAGGAGCTGTCTTTGTTTTGAGATGACATGAATACTGTTTAAAAGAGAACTTACCTCTAAATACTAAATTCATATTCGGTATGATGATATGTTAAAACACTAGAAGGCATAGAGGTAATAAGACTAATTAATAGAACAATAGCTTCTTCCTGAAGCTTGAAGTCATATGTTCATTGAAGAAGGAGCTGGAGAAAATTCCTGGCACCATTTTAAGTTGTTCTTTTCCCCTTTCCTTCTCCTCCCCTCTCCTGTGCTTTTTTTTTCCTACTAAATCTCCTTTCCCTCCTCCTTCATTTCCTCCTCTCTTTCTCCTCCTCCTTCTTTTTCTGTCTCAATCTCCCTCTCTTTTTGTCTCTCTAAACATAGAGTAATTAAAGTTGGTAATTCACATGGGCATTTGATGCTCCTCTCCTGTACTATAATCACAGCTTTCCTTATCTAACCGTTCCACAGGCCTATTTGTTCTTTGGAAGTTACAGCTATATTTTGTTCAAATTGATTCCTCAACATTTGATTATATTAAGAAAACAATGTTTTGGGGAGTGTGATAATGACATTGTGGTAAAGTGTTTAACAATATGCCCTTATATTTTGGAGAGATATTTATAGATATTTATAGACGAATGCCTCAAGAAACAAAAAACCAATGAACAAACAGGAGTTTGGGGGATGGTTGTGGTGCTATGTGGATGAAGCAACTGACTTGCATTGATCATTCTTAGTGCAGGTGATAGGCACATGGAGAGGGATTAAACACACTCTATGGAGTCCTTCCCATAGATATTCTTTCATAAATGTAAGACACCCTCCATAATAGATTTCTGTTAATATCTGGATTTCTCACACCTTGACCTAGTACCTGACACTCAGTGAGCACTTACTGTCTGTTTGGTGATAGAATGAATCAAAGGGACATACAGAGAATGGTTCTGATTTTGTGATTGTGCAGCTAGAGGAGGTTGAAGTGCTGAGCTTTGAAGAAACCCACAAGTGCTCTGCTCCAGGGAAGAGAGGACTTGGTCAGTTCTGATTTACTCTTCCAGCGTGGATGTGCAGACTCCAAGCCAGCCTGGGGCACACCATGGCCAACAAGACAGGGTCTCAGCCATCAACAGGCTTGTAGTGAGGTGTCAATAGAAATCTAGACCCCAGGTTTCCTGACTCACCAGATAGTGCTCTAACTTCACTCTTAATTTTGCTCACTGATAGAATAATGAAGAAACCTTTACTATTTACATAGTGTGCAAGCTCAGCTCTGGCTCTGCAATCCCAGAACAGCCTATTAGGATGTCTGAGATGTCCAGAGAGCTGGTAACTGTGCTTTGGAAGAGCTACTGACTATTGAGAGCATAAGGGAGCTTACACCAGGAAGACCTGTGCTTGCCTGTGTCCTTAATGAAGGGGCTAAAACCATCAAGGTGAGGACCTGTCAGGTTCTCAGCCTGCACTTTGAAATTGCAGTTGAAAAAGGGCAACTGATGTTGATTAAAATGGAATGTAGGACCATTTCCTAATGGTACATATTCAAAGGGTCAGGAGAAAACTTCTAAATACAGATCAAAAATGTTTTCATATAGTAAACGAGAAAATATCACAAATGGTATGTCAATGAGGTTGATAAAAATATCTCAGATTGCATGTGAAACCCCCACACTGTACCCCATGGTTGAATTAATGTACACAGCTATGATTAAAAAAAAAAAAGATAAATAAATATAGCATATTATCAAAAATAAAAATAAAATAAAATAAAAGTTCATAGAAGTAAAGGGAATAGCACAGAACACCTGAAAGGAGTAAAAACTTATACTAAAATAAAACAGGGGTAAAATAAATTATGACATATGCATACCAAAAATATATAATAAATAATTGTGGATACTTTATGCTTTACTCCTACATAAAGTAAGAGCAATTCAAATAAAAATAAAATGTGATAATACTCTAGTTTTCACAAAGTTACATAAATATAGAAAAACATTCTTTAGGACATATATCTCATAATTAATGAGGCTTATCTTATGATGTTGTGACTGTTAGAGGGTATATCATTCCTTTTCAAAGTCACTAGTTTATAAAGTTTTAAAATTAATTTTTAATAGAAACCTTTTACAAATAAAAAGACTTAGAACAAATGTCTGCATAATCACTTGATTGTCATGTGTACTAACAGTTGTAGAATATGTTGGAACCAGCCTGGATCAGGGTGGGCTCCCTCTCCCACCACCATTGTACCTTTCGGTGTGGAACTCCTCGGGCTCTGTCCAGTGCTTTGGGTCTCGGTGAAGGGCATAGGTTGGTATCATCACAATTGCTCCTTTGGGAATTAACACCCCACTGATTTCAGTGCCTTTCTTACAGGTCCTCTGGAGTCTTGTAACAATTGCGAATAATCTGAGAGTTTCATTCACCACCATGTTAAGATACTCCATCTGTTCCAGGGTGTCGTAGGTGGTGGGTGTCTGGGAAGAAATAAACAGATTTGAATAAATTGAGACTCCAATTGACCATGAATATTATTCAGTACTAAAAAAGTGTTAGGAGTTTGAAAGAAACACATTGGCAAAGGACCTACCTATTCCTAAGGCACTTTAATAACTATCAAGTGTTTGACCTGATCAATATCCCAATGAGACATGTGGAGATATTGCAGATGTGGGAGTCCTGCAGGGCCATCCCCTACCTAGGACTGATATCCTGACCATCACCATGTAATGCCCTTTCATTCTCACGTGAACACATGTGATCAACGGTGTGTGACCATTACTCTTCACAACAATATATCAAAGTCCATGTCACTTGGAAAAACAAAGCTAGGTGCGTGTTCCAAGGAAAGAGAAAAGAGCATGTAGGAGCAAATCCTGCAATCAATATAAGACTTTTTAATTGGAAATTGTGCTTGATAATCTTTTTCATTACATATGTAAAATGTGGACAGAAATACTATAACAAGCTCTATAAATAATTTGAGGATAAAATAGTCCCTTTATAATCCAAGTAGGACAAAAATGTTTATTATTGGAAGCTCCCAGTGCAAACAACTTCAGTTCTAGTGAAAGCTATAAAGAGGACAGGAATTGTACACTTTCCCCATTCTCTTGCTTGAACAATCTCGCACCTATTGGTTAGGGCTTTGCTGCAACTTTGAAGAAGAGCCCTTTGTGTTTCCTCATTGTCAGAACAGCCTCGCCAGCCCCAGAGTTAAGTCCTCTTCACAGCACAAACAATCCCAACTGCTTAGGGTCTGAAAATATTGTGGTTGACATGTCTGTAGCCATTGGTCTTATATTTGGAGGCAATAGTGTGTGTGGAGGGTATGAGATTCCCCTGGAGTCAGACCCTCTGTTTCCTATTCGGCTTCTTTTCTGCTAGCTCCTTGAACACAACATAAGAAAGTTGTGGGCAGAGCTGGGTCCATCTGCCCAGCACACCAACAGCCAGGCCCATCATATATTTGGCTCAGACTTTACCTCTTTCTGTTCTCAGGCCTTCATTCTGAACCAGTGGCCACATGGATTAATCTCCTGACATTTTCTGAGTTCCTATACAGTACTTTTATTGTAGCATGTTCAAGTGCTCCACCTCCCAGAATTCTATGGAATCTTCACTGGTATGTGGGTGCCAAGTCCTGTTTATCTGACCTGCAGGCATCCTGGGCCTGAGCTGTAGTCCTTATAAGGGCAAAACTGGGTCAGGCTGCTTGAAGCTCCAAGGCCCAGGGAAGACCTTGGCCCACTGCTGGCCATTACCAGGCTCAAATGGAACATAGACTATAGTATACATGCAATCAGAGGGGGTCTTCCATGGGAGACTGTCTAAAGTAACTTACCAGGATAAAATGTTAGGAAATAATTATAACAGTAAAATAATTGTTCAAAAGTAATCTTTGTCCTTTGACAATTTACTGAAGTAAAGGTAAGTGTAAGGTTTTATCTCACCAAGACTTATGCCATGGCATACTAATTGTTGTGCCTGGTATTGAATAATAAATGATATTTCTCTGACTCATTGTCTTATCTGCCTTCCATCCTGCACATTCTTCATGCCTAAAAAATGAATTCTCTTGTTCTACCCATAACTTGTCTATCTTTCTTTATAGTACATAGATAATAGACCTAATTATAACTATATGTACATCCCCCAAATTTCCATAATGTGAACAAATTCATGTGATCACCATTGGATTTTACCTTTCGTTTGTCTTGCAGGAGACTTTCTTTCATCCTTTCTACAGAGCTTCTAAAAAAATTGGTAACATATTTTGGAAACACAGAGATATTTAATGCTTCAAAGATTGGGGTAAGGAATGGAAAGAGTGCTATAAGGGACAAAAGAAAAAAATCCATCATGAAAACTCCGAATTTACCTGGAGCAATAATAGCATAATTTTCTCTACCAATAAGAAGAGCAACAGATTTCAGAATTCCCACTAGGAGGCATTTCTTATGTTACCTCTGTTTATCTTGCAGGTCAATGGCTGTACAAGGGCACATCCTTCCATCCTTCCAAAGTCAGCACTATAGATGTGTGATCATTGACCCCTTCTACATTTTGAGAAGACTAAAGGTCAGGATTGAATCGATGACCTCTTAGCCTATGTCTGTTAGACCAGAGTCTCTTTTGGCAGTCAACACTATTATTTAAAGTCTGCTGCTTTAAATAATTGCACTTTACACAAAATAGTAGTTGGGTTAGAAATAATATAGTCTATGTTCATGAGCTACCATGGGGTAAAAGTAGAAATCAAAAAAAGAAAGAAAATTGGGAAACTCATAAGCATGTGGAAATTAAATAAACACTTTGAAATAACCAACAGGTCATAGTAGAAATCAAAATGGTCCTTACAATTTGTTTTGAATAAAAATGAAGATACAAAATGTCCAAAGTTATAGGATACAGTAAAATCAGTGGTAAGAGGGAAATTTATAGCTTTAAATGCTAAATTAAAGAAGCAAAGATCTAAAATCAAATGTAATTTTACATAATAAAATAATGAAAAAGAACTAAATCTAATGCAAGAAGAAAAAACATTCAGGTTATTAAGTATGAAATGTCTTTTTCCTTAAGTACTAAGTTTGACAGTTAGTGTCTGAGACCTATCACTTTGACACTTCTTATTTTATTTTATTTTTATTTTTATTGAGAGAGAGTCTCACTTTGTCACCCTCAGTAGAGTGCTGTAGCATCAGAGCTCACACCAACCTCAAACTCTTGGGCTCAAATGATTCTCTTGCTTTAGCCTCCCTAGTAGCTGGACTACAAGTGCTTGCCACAACTCTTGTTTTATTTTTATTTTGATGGAACAGCCTAATTCTTTCAAACGTTCATTTTGCTTTATTACTATCATCCACAAAATATCTTTAAAGTAATTTTTGTGAAATCATGGATAAATCAAATACTTCTGTTATTTTCAAATCTGAATTCCACTGTGACAGCAATGTAGGGCAGACAGCTCAAAATATCAACAAAATATTAGGGAAGGTTGTGGCTCTTGTAACATTGATCATTTGAGAAGTTCCATTCTGGTGGTTTTACTCTCAAAAATTAGCCACATGGGTGACCTGAGACCAAGGTAAATAATGATAATCTGAAAGCTGAAGAGGCAGCCAATTCATCTGAATGTATGCATGAATTAGCTGCAAAATTTGACATTACTATTCCAACAACACTGGACCACTTGAAACAAACCAGCAGGGTAAAGAATCTGGAAAGCTGAGTTCTGCATGAATTAAATGAGAGTCAGAAGAGACATCAAGTTGAAGCTTGCTGTTCTTTGCTGTCACAACATAAAAGTGAACCATTTTTGCACAATATTGTTACATGAGTTTGGTGCAATGGTAGAATAAAGAGGTAGTCCTGAAACACAGTCCAAATCTAAGTATTCATCAAATAATGCTAATGGTGTCTGTTTGGTGGTCCAATGCATATGTCATCCAGAATAGCTTCATGAAACCTAGCCAGTCTGTTACAACGGATGTCTACAGCAATCAGTTGGATGAAATGATGAGGATGCTTGTGATTAACAAGCTGATATTGAGAGTCCAATCCTCTTGCAAGACAATGCTCAACCATACCTCACACACAACTTGGCTCAAAGTACTAATGCTGGATTTCCAAACTCTTTTATCCACTGTAGTCACCAGACCTGCACTAATGGACTATCATGTCTGCCAGGCTCTGGACCACTTCCTCCCAGGAAAAATATTCAATTCTCAACAAGCTATGGAAAATTTTTCTGATTTCATTGTCACTTTTTCTCTGGGCTTCTCCATTGCTTGCTTAGACAAGCTACAGTTAAGATAGCAAAACTGTGTCAGTAGTTTATATACATACTTTGATGAATTGTATTCCTTCTTGAGCAATAATAAACTGATCTTGTGATTCAAAATCATACATTTCATACTTAATGACCTATAAAAGAAAAACTAAAGTATAAGCTAAGAAAATAGACCCTTAAAAACAATGGGAAAAAAAAGACAGAGAAAAATCAGTGAAGGGCAGTGCCTGTGGCTCATCCATTAGGGTGCCGGCCCCATATTCTGAAGGTTGCGGTTCAAACCCAGCCTCGACCAAACTGCAAAACAGGAAAATAGCCGGGCATTGTGGCGGGCGCCTGTAGTCCCAGCTACTCGGGAGGCAGAGGCAAGAGAATTGCCTAAGCTCAGGAGTTAGAGGTTGCTGTGAGCTGTGTGCTGCCACGGCACTCTACTGAGGATGATAAAGTGAGAATCTACCTCTACAAAAAAAAAAAAAAAAAAAAATCAGTGAAACCAAAAGCTGATTCTGTGAACATAATATCCACACTGGTGAACCATTACCTAGATTGTCCTGGAAAATAGAGAGATGAATTTAATTACTAGTCTCTGAAATGAAAGAAGGGAAGTTACTCTTGTCATGAAATCAATTAATAAAACCAACAAAAAAGAGAATAAAAATAGAGAGAAATCATCAAAAACATTTTTATGAAGTGTCCAGAATGGGAAAATTGGACAGACAGAGATAGATTATTTGTTACTTACAGTAATGGGATTGGAGGGTAGTGATAGAGAAAAGTTATCAGTTCCTGAGGTGATGAAAATGTTCTAATGTTGACAATGGTGATGGTTAAACACATATCTTGCAGTATACTATCAACCATTGAAATGTCCATTTGAAGTGGTTGAATTATATCCCAATAAAGCAGTTATTTAAAAAAAGACGGTAAAAGAAACAATAGTTCACATACATTTTAAAAATAATTTTATTAAAACATAACTGTGTACATTGGTGCAATCATGGGACACAAAGTGCTTACTTCATATACAATCAGAAATATTTTGGTCGTACTGTTAGAGATGGCCTTCATGGCATTTTCTTAATCACTATATGAAGACATTGATATTCTACATTTAATAAGTTTCACCAGTACCCTGCTAAGATGCACCATAGGTGTGATTCCACTAATTGCCCTCCCTCCACCCATCTTTCCCCCCCCCATCCCCTCCCTTTCCCTTTTCCCTGTATTGGTGTGGTATAATTGGGGTTTAGCCTTCATATGAAAGCTATAAATTAGCTTCATATTAGGGCTGAGTACATTGCATACTTTTCCTTCCATTCTTCAGATATTTTGCTAAGAAGAATATGTGTTTGCTCCATTCTGTTACTGAGAGATTCTACTGTATTTCTTAGATCTTTGAGGGCTGCAACTTCTTGTCTCAATGTGTCAAAGTCTTTGATCATTTGGTCTTTGAATTCCTTGAACTCTTGAGACAATTTCTGAAATGCTCCCAGAATTTCTAATTCCAATTTTTCCTCTATTTTATCGATCTTGTTTGCAATCCAAATTCTGGATTCGATTTCTGATATCTCAGCCATCTGTTTATGCATAGGATCCTCATTTGTGTCCGCCAAATTGTTCCTTGGGGGGGTTGATCTACTCTGGTTGTTCATGTTTCCAGAGTTTTTTCATGGATTCCGCCCCATATTTATTTTGCACCATTTGGCTGGGTGAGTAGATAAGGATAAGTTGGGTTGGGGGTTCTAGGAGTAGTGATTGACTAGTCCTTTGCCTGTAAGCTGGGACTGGTGTTTGTACCTTTTCCCCTAGAGTTTTGCCAACCTGTACTTTGCTACTACCTGTGAAACTGGGGTCCTTCTTGATGTGGTGGGGTTAAGTGCCTCTGTCTTATTTTCAGTTGGACTCTGTCTTACCCTAAAGAATCAGTTACTCTGTGTTGGAATCTGAGCTATGGAGAAATACCAGCAGTTAGGTCACCACGCCCCCCACAACAATTCCACAATTGGAAAAGGAAAATCAAACCTTCCTACACACACCGAGTGTACCATGTTGGAAAGTCCTCGGGTGATTGGCCCAGTTGAAGAGGTCCCAATCAATTGTCCCAGCCAGTATCAACCTCAAATCAAAGAGTTGAAAACTCTCTGGTGACTAGATAGCAGGAGTCTGCTGGCAGCTTTAGTATAACTCGCTCCAGTGTTCTGTGAGCTCAGGAGGGCCCCCCCAGCCAGTAAATTAGTCTGGGAAGGTTGATGCCTCCTTCCCCACCTTGCCCCTCTGTCACACCCAGTCTCTGGTAACCTTGCAGGGCTGTGATCCAGTTCCCTCCAAGGAGCAGATGCTCTAAAGGTTTGCACCTGCCTAGGTCACAAGGGGCTCTGTGGCTCCTCAGCCAGTCCACCAGTTATGTCGGTGTTGGCAGGGGGGAGGTGAGGCCTGACAACCTGGATACTTGATAGGGGCTGGGGTAATTCACTCAGTTCCAGCCCTGTCCCTGATTGATGTAAAGTAGATGAAAAAGCTGATAGAACAGAACAAGTTCCCAGAATTTCTGCCCTGTGGAAGAGATGCTGGGCATCTAATAGTCCTGACTCAGTCTGTGAACTTCAGCCTTTTGTCTCAGCTGTCATCCCCTGAGGGCCAGGTGCAGCTAAATTTTAGCAAAGCTTTCTCAGCACTGCTTGGTGCCTTAAGGGACCACCTCTCCACTTCGTCCTCCTCTTGGCTCACTTTTCTCTCACCACTCCCGAGCTGCGAAAACAGCACAGATCAGCAACAGCCCACGCCATGTCCACACCCCTCAAGAAAATGTCCAAGAATCTGGAGTCCGTGGGGTCTCACTCCAGACCTCAGGGTGAGAGTGGAGGGGAGTGCCAGGAGTTCCAACTTGCAGGTAGAGAATATATACAGTACAGTTTTATAGACTTTTATGACTGGCAGGAGAGTGCCACAGAATCCTAGTAGGGGAAGGAGGTCCGGTTTATAGAGGGGCTCTCCTGTGGGGTAGAGTGGGAGGACATCTGAACTCTGCTCACTTGTTTGTATGGAGGTATGGAGTATACTGCGAGCCACTCTCATTGGGGAGGGGACTCCTGTCCACTTGGTGATGTGCTCTGTACCTTTTATTTGTATCCTTGGGAATCTCAGATCACTCCAGCAGGGTTGATGTGCGTTCTTTGACCTTCTCTTTTGGCTCAGTTCCAAACCATTGGCTTTCCTGCTAAATTTCTGTCCTTTAACTCTCCTTCTGGATGGGAGTGTCTGCAGAAAGCTTGCTACAGACTTCCATCTTGGCTCCTGCTCCCCAATAGTGACATTTTATAATGAACTTGGTAATGTGTGTCTCTCTGCTGGGCTTAATAAGAAAGGGCCATTTCTTGGAAGCTTAAACTTTGTTGACTCCTTAGAATAGGACTATGATCTTACTTTCTCCCTGTCCCTAGTTCATTCTTTAACTTTCTAATTTGTTCTCTTACACATACTTTCTTTTTGTTTTGTTTTTCTTTTCTTTCTTTCTTTTTTTTTATTGAGACAGAGTTCTACCTTAGGCTCTGAGCAGAGTACAAGGGTGTTGTAGCTCACTGCAACCTTAGACTTGGGCTGTGAGCATCCTGCTGCCTCAGCCTCAGAAGCTGCTGGGATGACAGGCACTCCTATGGTGCTTGGCTGGGTTTTTCAATTTTTTTCATGAGTCTGGGTCTTATTTTTGCTCAGACAAACCTTGAACTCCTGAGCTCAAGCAATCCTCCTGCTTCGGCCTCCCACAGTGCTGGGATTACAGGCATGAGTCACTGCACCTAGCTCTTACACATATTGTCTTACCTTGTTTAGTTTTCTGCTGCTGAATGCTGAAGACACCAACATTCGTATTCTCTTCCATTCCTCATCTTTCAATACAGGCATGGCACTTTTCATAAACCCTACTGGACCAAAAGGCTGGAGCCAAATAAAAAACATTCAGAGAGAGAAAGAGGGAGGGGCAAGATGGCCGACTGGAAGCAGCTTCCGACAGAGGCTCCTGTCCAAAAGGAAAGATAACCTCCAGAAACTACCCAACTGAGCTGAAGACTGGGAGCCCAGCTGAGAGATAGAAGTGATAACTGCAGGTCACCTCTGCTGACGCAAGCTGAGACTCCAAAAAACCAAGCTTCAGGTAGAAAAACTGAACTACAGTTTTCCACCATTCTGAACTTCCAGGACACACTCCCCCCCTTACTGGAAGCACCAGAAGCCTGACTTCTGCTGCAACTGAAGGAGTAGGACTTCAGCAGCAACCACCTTCCCTATCTGCCAGACCAGGCGGTATGCCAGATAAGAGACTCTGGGGCCCCATCGAGCCCCCGCTGGCAACTAGGTTGGGAACTCCACCTGGAACCAAGGGACGCCACTCCGCCCCACCAAGCCCACCACCTTCCAGCCAGGGTCTCTGCAGGGACTCCAGATGGCTCTGATCTGTGCCACACTGGGCCTCGGCCCACTACCCACAGTGGCCATGAACTCTGCTGGGACTCCTGTGCAGCATAGATTGGTGCCCTTCTAGGCCTTGGCCCACAACCAGCAGTGGCCAGGAACTCCACCAGGACTCCTGTGCACCCCAATTGGCACTCACCTTGGCCCACCACAGCAGCGGCCACGAACTCCACCAGAACGCCCATGTGGCCCTGGTTTATGCTCACCTTGGCCTGGTGCCAGCAATGGTCAGGAGTTCCGCAGGGATTCCTGTGAGGCCCCATTGGCATGTCGACAGCAGTGGCCAGGAACTCTGTGGGAACACCCATAAGGTGCCATTGGCCTGCTGCCAGCAGCAGCCAGGAACTCCACGAGGACTCCCATGCAGCCCGATTAGCGCCCCACCGGGCCTTGGCCCACCACCAGTAGTGGCCAGGAACTCCGTTGGGACTCTCACCAGGCCTCCAGCTGCAGCCCACACTGGCCAGGGACATTGCTGGGGAACCTGTCAGGCCTCCATCTGCCTGCCCGGGCCAGGAACTCTGGGAGCCAAAAAACTTGCATCCTCCCCAGCCATCTCTGCATCCGCCCTGGCCTGCCCATTTGGCCAGGGACTCAGGAGGTGTGCAACTTATGCCCTCCCTCTGGATCCCTCCTCCCAGCCAGAGAGTGCTGGAGGCACGGGCTCCCTTTGCAAAGGCCACTGGGTGCCGGGCACTCCCAGAATTGCATGCACTATCTCATGCCCTGCTACTTGATCCAGGCGTGCCACACTCCGGACCTGCTCCCACAGCCCTAACTCTGGCTGGGGCAGTCCCAGAGGAGCTACACAGAGTCACTCTCTACAAAGATCCAACAACAACAGAGTGATCCTGTTGGGGTCTCATCTGGGAGAGACACCCCCCCAACTCTGAGGACAATCATAGGCAACAGTGAAAAATAATCATGAGAAGGAATCAACAGAAAAACTCTGGCAATATGAATAATCAGAGTAGATCTACTCCTCCAAGGAATGACAAGGTAGATACACAGAAAGATCCCTTGAATAAGCAAATGGCTGAGATGTCAGAAATCAAATTCAGAGTCTGGATAGCAAATAAGATCAGCAGAATGGAGGAAAAGATAGAATTAGAATTTCAAGAAGTAATCCAAAAAATGACCGAAAAGATGTCTCAAGAGTTCAACAAATTCAAAGACAAAATGACCAAAGATATTGACACATTGAGACAAGAAGTTGCAGCCCTCAAAGATCTGAGAAATACAGTAGAATCTCTCAGTAACAGAATGGAGCAAACAGAAGAAAGGATTTCTGACATGGAAGACAAAGCTTTCTAATGCTTCCAAACTTGCAAAGAGGAAGAGAAATGGAAGGCAAAAACGGATCATTCTCTCAGACAGCTCTGGGATAACTTGAAGAAAACCAATATTCACCTTATAGGTATACCTGAAAATGATGAAGTGGCTTCACAAGG
>CAUYON010087184.1:0-11783 GCA_963573935.1 Arctocebus calabarensis
ACTCTACCTTTAATAAGTTTCGCCAGTACCCTGCTAAGATGCACCGTAGGTGTGTTCCCACTAATTGCCCTCCCTCTACCCATCCTCCCCCCACCCCTCCCCTCCCTTTCCCCTATCCCTGTATTCCTGTGCTATAATTGGAACATATTCTTCTTAGCAAAGTATCTCAAGAATGGAAGAAAAAGTATCCCATGTACTCAGCCCTAATATGAAGCTAATTTATAGCTTTCATATGAAGGCTAAAACCCAATTGTATGAATTTCTTTATTTGTTTATATTTGCGGTTTACTAGGATACTTAATACTGTGACTTTTTCCCATTCCACAAATCTGGAACTCTTCCATTTATTATACCTTATAATGTATTTTTATTACTTTTCTGCTGTGATTATTATTACATGTAAATTAGATTTTGCTCCTTATGATTTGGAGTTCTTTAATAGATAAATCATATATGTAAATTTGTTATTTGTTTGTTTGTTGCTTGTAGAAAGGTCTTTACTGGTGAGGGATGCTGCAGAGCAGCACCAAGGAGGAGAGAAAAGAGAGAGAGAAAGGGAGAGGGGGAGAGAAAGAGAGAGAGGGAAAGAGAAGAGGGAGAAGAGGGGTATATGTAATTTTATATCTTCCTGGTGGTTTGATCCATTCTTCATTACACAATATCCTTCAGAATAACAAAGAAAATTGAGTATATAATTATTCCTGGGATGAAGTTAAAATAGTGTTTATATAGAAATACTCTGGCTTTAAACATTTTCACTTAAAGGGCTGAAATACTACAATCAATAATCTTAACTTTCCACTATAGAATGTTAAAAAATAAAGAATGCTAAAATAATTAAAGGAAATATATATTTAAAAAATACCTTTCCAAAAAACAAAATGCCAGGCCTAGAAACTTTAGCTTCAAAACTGTATCCATAATCCAACAATAAACAATAATTATTTTATAAAAATCCATTCAGATCTAGTAACAAGAAATGAAAGGAAAAAAAACCCTAATACCTTTTATATTATATATATAACACACTAATAGTAAAAACTAACAAAGACATTAACAAATAAATAAAAACTATTTCTCTTGATATTGATTAAGATAATATAATATTAGCAAATTAAAATCATTTGTATAGTTATACATATGGCTAATATATATGCATATAGAATTCTTTGTACCTCTCCCCAAATCATCTGTTGAAACCTAATGCCCAGTGAATGAATTAATCGGTGCCTACTAATAGGAGATCAGATCCTGAGGCCAGAGCCCTTGTGAACGGGGGTAGTGACCTTATAATGGAGACCCAAGAGAGCTCTCATGGCTTTTTCACCATGTGAGACTCTGTGAGAAGGCATCATCTATGAACCAGGAAATGAGCCCTCACCAAGCACAGAATCTGCTCGTTCCTTGATGTTGGACTTCCAGTCTCTACAACTTTAAGAAATCAATTTCTATTCTTTATAAGCCATCCAAATTATGGCATTTTATGATGGTAGCCCAAGTCAACTACTAAAGTGACGTGCATACACACATACACACAAAGAAACATTTCTGTGATCAAGTAGGATATTCTCTGGAATTTAAAGTTGGTTTAATGTTTGGTAAAATTAATGCAAGTTATATAAATAATTTATATTTTTTGTATATGTGTAGTTATTATAATGGGTATTGACACATAAAAAAAGTAACTCTCTCAATAAATAAAAAATACAATTTAAAATAAAAAAGAGAAAACTCTCAGTAAACTAGAAAATATTCAATCTGGTTGAAGGGAACAGTTTGGGCTACAATGAACAGATAAGGTGATTTATGAGAAATGTTCTTCTAACATCATAGTTAATGATGTAATATTAAACATTCTCCCCTGAGACTTGGAAGTCAACTTTTTTCTACTTTGATTCAACACTGTACTGGAACTCCTCGACTAATCAGACAAGAAAAGCAAAATTCATAAAGATGATCAACAAAAGAGCGCCAAGCCTCAGAGAATTTCTAGGGAGACCTGGCAGATAACCCCCTGCAGATATTCTGAGTTCTTGTTATGACACTCCCTTCTCTTGCAGTCATTTGTCCTTCAAACCCCAGCTCCTTAGGCCTCCCTTAAATCCTGGGTCCTTCTGCTTTCCTAGAAACATCGGGCTGTGGTAACTAATGTCTCTTAGTATCCTGAGTAGGGTACATCTATGTTTTTCTGCCTCTCATGAGCCATAACCTTCATTTGTCTAATATAAAATGTTTGAAAACCATTCGTACATACCCACACATATTTTGTGGTTTGTGGTAGTTCATGTGGGATGATAAATCACCTGCCTGCTACTTCTTCTGATACAGAAACAGAGATTTACTGAAGGATATTTTCACTAGAAATGCAGATATAGATCATAAATTTGGGTGTCTTAATATGATTCTTTTTCTTAACCCTATTGCTCTAAAATGGAAAGCAGAAACAAGTATTTTCTTCTCCTTTCATTTCTTGTAACTACTTTGATTGATAGAAGTAATCGTTGCATAAATATAAGATTAAAAGTAGAAATAAAGTTTGCTGAAGTGCAGGTTCTTTTTCTCCAGAGAAAGGCATTTAGGGCATGCACTATTTTCATGGGATCTGCAAAGCAAAGACATTACAAACTAGAATGTGATGTGATGTTTATTTGTTCTTGTACTTGTCATGTCTTTCCATTTCACAAATTAAAAACTATGAAAAAATTATTGAGTGATTTTATTTATGTAACATAACAGTTCCCACTTTCTACTTATGACGTGTCATTCTGATACTCCTAGCATGTATATATAAGTGAAAACTAAATATAATTACCTTAATTATTTCTATATATGACAAGCCTTGTACTTCAAATAAATTGACATTCATTTTGTAAGATAAGTTCTACTAAATCTTTATACTCTTGTACCATAATACTAAAAAGAGAAATGAGTTCAATGTTTCCCTCAAGGAAGATAATAAGAAATTAAAGATATACCGTATAGAGTACCACTTACAAATATTTGTTTTAAAAAATGTATACATTTTAAAACGTCTGTGAAATGGATGCTGACTGCAAGCAATTGCAAATCTAAAGAATAAAAGAGAGTATGTCCAATCTTTACAAATGCACTGTTTCAGGTAATTAATTTAGGAAAAGCTCTTTGTATTTCCTATAATTAGAAGAAAGTAATTTTTTAAAAATTGACCTCCTGCCACTAAAAAAAAATTGTAAAGGCACTGTCCTTAACATAAAACGACAACTCAATACCCACTACTGAGGAAAGATCACAGATTTCTCATACAGAATATATTCTTCAATAAAGGAAAGTTTATAGAATAAAAATGATAAATACTTGCTATTAGAAATACATTGCGATGCAAACTGAAGGTAGCTGTTTTTACATTTGTCCCTCTCTCTAGGTAGAAAAATTTGTAATAAGAAATAAGTAGAAAAAATATAGAGTTAATGTATCATTAAATACAGACTTCTAATAGCCATTTAATGTAGAAATTTATTTCATTTATCAATATTTGACTTTTATTATCTATAATCTGAGCAATCCTATAACTTTAAAGTCTTTTTCCTCCCCGACTCGGAAAAAAAGATGTGAGCTTGAACAAACTTCTATTACTCTACTAAATGTCTTCTCCAAGGTCTTTTCTAAATTTTATCTTATTGTTCACTCATGGATTGGCTCATTAACTCAAGAATACTTATTGATGCCTACCATACGTGGTGGTTGTATTACACCTAGAATAAAGCCATGATTATTACACATTATTTGACTTTGAGGATGCTTAATGTGTGATCAAAGGTACAGGCAACTCTAACAGAAAAGAAATTCAGAAATTCAGAGGTCAATGTTGCTATTTCTCACTGTCTGTCAAAGGAAGTCTTCATTATGGAAGCGGGAATTCACTGTGAGTAATTTGGAAGTTTATTTTTGTTACATTGAGAAATCCAAAAGATTTACTAAAAAATAACATTCAGTATTATAGGGTCTTTGGCTTTCTGATAATTTGAAAGAATTATCTTCACAGCTTTGGATTAAACTCAAGGGAAAAGAGGCATGCAGAATGTTTTCTAGCTGGACTAATATACTAACCCAGGCAAGAAATCATGGGAACCAACATAACAGCATGAGAATGCAGAAAATATCAATATCACATCTTGGGAAAATTAAAGTCTACATTGACATTTAAAAACTATTTTCTTATTTTACTGGAAATAATAATTCAATTTGGCATTGAATAAAATAATTTTATAATATATTAAATTATGTTTTATTAATAAAAATGATTGCTTATTGAGAAGTATCAATGAATAAGATATTTGTTAATATTTCCCATTACATATATATAATTAAAAATCCTTTCTTAGGGCGGTGCCTGTGGCTCAGTGAGGGTGGTGATTCGAACCCGGCTGAACTGCAACAAAAAATAGCTGGGCATTGTGGAGGGCACCTGTAGTTCCAGCTACTTAGGAGGCTGAGACAAGAAAGTCGCCTAAGCTCAGTGTTGAAGGTTCCTGTGAGCTGTGACGCCACAGCACCCTACCGAGGGCAATAAAGTGAGACTCTGTATCTAAAAAAAAAAAAAAAAACCTTTCTCAGTTTAAAAGTTAATGCAGAATTTCTTTATTATAAAAAAAGGTTAAAGGAACTTAAAGGATATTCAAATCATAGGGTCTTACCCCCATCTAGATTCCAGCAATTTGTGTTTTAACAACACCCCCAGGTGATTCTGATGAACATCAAAGTTCAAGAATCATTGTAGTATGTTAACAGGAGAAAATAGGCAGTGATTATATAATAGGAAATTTGAAATTTTCATAGAAACTTGTTAAAATTCTTATTTAGGGCATACCATTTTCTATTTGAGTTAATAAATAAGGAATAAGTGAAGAAGTAAACAGAAAAGTATTAGGAAAGTGCTTAAAATAGGTTAAAATCTTTAGACAGAAAGGAACCATGTTCAGGACACTCTTAAGAAAAGTATTTTATGTGTAACTATCAAAGATTAAATTGATCTCTTCCTCTTCTAAAATCCTAGTTCTATGATACTGTGCAAAAATGATATTTTAAATCTCTTGACATTCTATGTACATCATGCTTTTAATGTTAATATCCTCTTATTTCTTTTGGCATGTTTTAGTTCTTCTCTTTCTTTTTTGTCATTTAGCATAATTGTGGCAATGAGTATTGCCTTCCATTCTTTTACTCCTTTAAGTATTCTTAGAATGAGTTTTAAAGCGAATGTAGAAATATTTGAGAAATGAATAAATCAATTAACACATAAGTAAAAGACATAAATGAGGAAAAAGTTGAGGTGAATTCTTAGGAAATACAATGGACCATGCTATTACAACAGCACATTAGAAAGTTAATGACAATATTATGAAGTCAAGGTGAATCTACAAAACTCTCTTAGGAAGGTTATAAAAGCAACAGAAACCATTGTTTTCTGCTTTATTGCTCAGTATATTAAGCTGGAGTATTAGAATCTATATGCTATCTGCTTGCAAGTAATTTGTCACAAGACAGGCAACATTTTATGTTCTGAAATTTCCTTAACTCACAGAGCAATCACTAGACATGATATATTATACACATGTTTTTCAATCTTCAAATTCTCTTGCTTTATCTCACATTGTCCAATAAAAATGAAGAGGGACCAAGACCATGGAAAACGCTAACACTGTTTTCTTACTCATGCTTTGAAAGATCAACACACACACACATATATAATGAATACGGGAGAGTCTCCAGAGCACTACATACAGCTAGACAAAGTTCTAGGTGACTATCAGTGAGAAAAGCAATATCAACTGATTAAAAATGAATGGGACTTATTTCCATTGAGACAAGCCTGACAAATGAAGTGAAAAAGGCTCAAGGACAAATGAATATCAAAGAAGATTGACCTGTCTTACTGAGTCATGTTCAAGCTGTTCGACAGCCTTGTATGAAAGTGTGTGGATCTGCGTGTATTTTTAATACACAGACCTTGCCCAGCTAGAAAACTCCATTGTGCATACCGGTGCAAATACTATGAACAAAGTGAAAATTCAAATCATTCTATTAAGCAGACCTTATTTTGAGCACATTTAAATTTGTCAGAAGAAGCAGAAATGGAAGCTAATTGAAATAGTTATAAATAGCAACACTTGTGCTGAATGTTTGAAAATTGGCAAAAATTGAAGTCACTGATGCAAATATGTAGGAAATATATATTGTAACCATTTGAGACTTCTTATCTATAACAAAAATGTATAAAATACTATTGAATAAAATATCTCATTTTTTATCTTATTTCCATTTGTACTTACCATTTCTTTTTTTCTTTTCTTCTTTCTTTTTTTTGGGGGGGCAGGGGGGGACAGAGCCTCAACCTGTCACCCTGGGTAGAGTGCTGTAGTATCACAGCTCACAGCAACCTCCAACTCCCAGGTTCAAACGATTCTCGTGCCTCCGCCTCACAGATAGCTGGGATTACAGGCACCTGCCACAATGCCTGGCTATCTTTTTTTTTTTTTTTGCAGCCATCATTGTTGTTTGGTGGGCCCGGGCTAGATTCAAACCTGCCAGCTCAGGTGTATGTGGCTGGCGCCTTAGCTGCTTGAGCCACAGGTGCCGAACCCTTACCATTTCTTAAATGCTTAAAGTTTAAAGTCTTACTTTCATATTTCAGTGATAGAGGAAAAATATCAGAGGGTTATTTCCATTATTGAAACAACAACCATAGCTTAAAAACTTAGTGTTTGTTATGGTGGAAGAATGATTTATTTTCTACCATCAACTTTTGTCATTTTTTTCAGTAGAATGGACTATAATATGTCCATAGCACCATTAATCTATCTGTGATTATTTCAGATACTTTTATGATTTTAAAACCAACATCTTTAATTTCAAAATTGTTACTGACTATAATACTGTTTATTCTTTGCTTTAATTTTATAGGGATGTTATAACAAATTACCACACATTTGACATTTAAACAATAGAAATTTATTTCTCACTATCACAAGGCCAGAAATCTGAAATCAAGGTTATGGACAAAGCACACTTGGTCCTGACTCAGCTTTAACACAACTCTTATTGTCAATAAAATCTTGGCCATCTTCTTCACACATTTTCTCCTTTTTTGTGTATCCATGTAATATCTTTCTCAATAACTCTTTGAAAAACCTTGTCATTGGGTTTAAGACCCACTTGGATAATTGAGGACAACCTCCTCCATTCCCATACTTTTCACAACTTTTATTATAAAAGTAACATGCATGTCAGAGTTATAATTTGGGAGAGCCACCATTTGACTCAACACTGTAATTTCAGTTAAAAAATAAGAACAAAACAATTGCCTTGCTTGAAAAAAATTTTAACTGTAATTTATGGTTGAAAAACAAATTTGTTGAAAATTAAAATTGTATTATTATTAGACATACAAAGACACAAAGGTAATTTTAATCTGAACAAAAAATGGTGATTTAAATTATTTTCATAAATCGTTTTAGAAGAACATCATTTCCTATGACCTATTCCATGAGAAATATGTATGTGCTCAAAAACATTTTTATTGTGAATTTATGTTTCAAATAGTGGAACCCAGACAGTGAGAAAATGAAGTCTAGGCATCTTTTTTTAATTTAAATTAATTTTTAAAGAAAGCAATCAAGTATCTATGGTGATAAGAAAAATCTAACTAGGAAACCTTTACAATGGTTTTATTAAATTGGTTATAAAACAATTGAGGATATTATTTTGAAAATCTTAATAGCTATTTTATTAAATAAGATCCTAGTTTTGAGTGTTCTACAAAATCTCACTTGATATGATTATAACTTTGTTTTTGTTTCTATTGATCTATACTGCATATCACGGTAAATAAAATTACGTAAAAGCACTGTGAATAATATACTTCTCTCTTGTCAAAATGTAAAACTTTAATCCACTCACTTCATAAATATAAATTCTTTGCAATTTCAGTTAGATATTTACTAGCAATACTTTTCTCACCATTATTATTAAATGTATGTGCCTAACTTCTTTCTAGATGCAATTAGCAATTGAATTAATTAATCAAAATTCATTTACTCTCATTAGATTTATTTCTAAAAATTAAATAAGAAATAATTGACAAAATTAATTGTGTTTATCTCTGTCATGTTTACTTTATGTGTGATAAATTAATTTGTATTGAAAGTGGGGTTGTGGTTTACCAGTATTAGCAAATGGTTCCTACCAAAGCTCTAGAAGTTCCTAGTAACTATTTTATTATCATTAATATTTCTAGATCTATATTTGAATTGAAACAATAGTTACCTAGGAAACTGTAACATCACTTTTTGTAGAAAATTAGAAAATCTTGAAAGAAAAAACAATCATGTAATCTGAAAGTTTGAACAGGAGTTAAATATGATTGTGTGTGTATCCGTGTATATTACATGTGGTGTCTTTGCTTGTTTTGCCACTGCTGAAAAGACTCAAGAGAGCAGTGTTTTGAAGGTAGCAACAATATGTCAGGAAAAAGGAACATAGCTTATTTTAGGTTCAGGCAACTGAAGTGTTATATTGTAAACATGTTTCTTAACCTTGGTGTAGACGGTAGATAGTCTATTACTGGGTTAATAACCAACCGGAAGAGGACAAAAACCAAAATGTAATTCTCTGACATTAAAAGCTTATTGATTTGTCAAAATAATCTATAAAGCAATTCTTTAAAAATATGGTTCTGCCAGAATTTGCTCCTGTTAACCTCTTCATATTTTAACACCAGGACTATCACCATTTATGAAAAATAAAAGTCATTGCACTTACCACAGTTTAAGTATGTTCATTTAAGCATTTCCTAGGAGGAAAATGTTAATAATTATTTTAAAAGAGTAGAGACTTTAGTTTTATGAAAGTTGTATTTTTAAATTATTCATAATCTTTTAAAGCAGTGGCAATGGATATGTAGGTGCATATCTTATTCTGATACAGAATTCCAGATAAGTATACAGTACTTTCTTTAGTTAGGAAGAAAATAATTACCATAATCACTTTATCAAAATTCTAAAACTATGAATGACAATTTTCTTTTTTATGTACAATGAAAGATATACTTTTATGTTTGCAGTTATTTTTGAAATGTTTTTGAAGTCATTTGTCTTAATGTTGATACTCCTAATCTGTATTGATTGAGAACAGAGTATTCTATCTTAATGTTTTTTAATTATTAAGAGACTCAGAGTTTTGTAAAATTATTGTAAGCATTTAGAGAAAAGTATCGTATTAAACATATTCATATAAAGTAGTAGTTATTGATAACACATAAAAACAGCCAATAATGTGCTATTATTTAGTTATTTACTGTTGGTATAACCACACAGCTTGTTTCTGAAATCTACATTACAATATCCATGTGTTGTGCCCAGCTCTGAGTTCCCAGACACAACCAAGGAGCCAATTTTCAGATCTAAGAGCAAGAGGACAGCTTTATTCAAGCATGCGAGCTTGGGCCTCCAGTATCTCAGCCAGCAAGATCGAGCTGAAGACCCCATTCTAGGGGAGGGGAAACATTTTATAGACTTTTGGGAACAGGCAGAGTTTGTCTCCAGTCTTTGAATTTGCCTCTGGTAGGCTGCAAGGTGACGCCTGATAAGCTGAGGGCCTGAGGATAGGCTGAAGGGAGAATGCCTGATTTCTGGAAAAGTGAAACTTAGCTCTTTGGAATTGAAACTGCAAGAACAGTTTCCTAAGATGGCGTTAGTTTTTACAAGATGGTGTCACCTTTGCTCCTTTCACATAGACTTCCCACACACATACAAACACCCCCCCACACACATGCCAACAGGAAATAGGGGAAAATTAAATCTTTCCAAGACCACTAATTCAGCAATCTATGAGAATAAACCAATGAAGCCATTTTATATATATATGTACATATATAATATATATATTTATATATATTTTACTTAAAATTTATATATAATTTTTTATTATTTATATATATAATATACAGTCATATTAAATATCTCTGAGTCAATAATTTAATGCCACAAGATTTTATCCAGCAATGCTATGTATTTGTTCTGTATAGAATGGGTATATATCGTCTCTCCGGAGCAAGATGGTGACTGAGTAACAGCTTCCTTGAGGCTGGGCATGATGAGACTGGGGAGAAAGGACTTCAGGCATCTCTGGCAGGCAGGATCTGCCCAGAAACTTCCCTTTGGGGACACAGGGAGACAGAGTGAGTCTTCTGGACATCCTGAGGAAGGCTAAAGTGGTGGAGATTAGGCAAGTGGTTGCATGTGTTCATTGGGTCTAATCCTGTTGGCAGCTGTGGGTGGGGCAACAGTGGGACTGCAGGCTGCAAAGGCCTTGCCTGTGTGCTGTTTGGGTTTCTTTTGGATTTGGCACTCGGTTGAACTGCCTTGGGAGAACTTGGGCAAGAGTGCAGGGGTCTTTGGGTCTGGTCTGGGTCCCCAGACTGGGCCATCGAGCCAGGTAGTTACCAGTGTTTGGTTGTGGGCTATGTGGGGCCATCCTGAGAGAACTGCCCAGGCAAGCTCCACCCTCAGGGTCACAGAAAAAGCATCGGGGCAGGAGCGAGTAATCTAGTGACTGAGCAGCTTAAAGGAGGGGACTGAGAAGCCTTGCAGCCTTAGCCCTCAGGGGCATAGAGTGAGACCTGTTTTGGCACATTGGGTAAGTGGATAGCCACTCAAGGAGTGATCCCAGCCACAGTGCTTTCCTGGGAAAGCTTCTGCTTAGCCCGAGTTAGCAATTTAAAGTGTCTTCTAAGCAGGCTGAGGAGGATTTAAGCTCTCCACCTTGCAGAGTTTGAGAAATCATTAGAAACACAGGGTCACTCCCTACAAAGATCCAGTAACAACAGAGTGATTCTGCCAGGGTCTGATCTGGAGGAGACACCTCCCCAACTCTGAGGACAGTAGTAGGCAACAGTGAAAAATAATCAAGAGGCGGAATCAACAGAAAAACTCTGGCAGTATGAATAACCATAGTAGATCAACTCCCCCAAGGAATGACAAGGTAGATGAAGCACAAGATCCCTTGCATATGCAAATGGCTGAGATTTCAGAAGTTGAATTCAGAGTCTGGATAGCAGCTAAGATCAGCTCAATGGAGGAAAAGATGGAATTAGAATTTCAAGCAGTAATCCAAAAGACCCAAAAGATGTCTCAAGAACTGAACGAGTTCAAAGAGAAAATGGCCAAAGATTTTGACACATTGAGACAAGAAGTTGTATCCCTCAAAGATCTGAGAAATACAGTAGAATCCCTCAGTAACAGAATGGAGCAAGCAGAAGAAAGGATTTCTGAAACTGAAGACAGAGAATTTGAAAGCTCCCAAAAGCTCAAACAGATAGAGAAATGGAAGGCAAAAACAGATCCTTCTCTCAGACAGCTCTGGGATAACTCAAAGAAAACCAATATTCGCCTTATAGGGATACCTGAAAATGATGAAGTGGCATCATGAGGCACAGAGCCTCTTCTTTATGAGATTATGAAAGAGAATTTCCCAGACATGTCAAGAGATTCTGAAATTCAGATAGCAGACATTTTCAGGACCCCAGCACGATCCAACCCAAATAAGACATCTTCAAGGCACATCATAATTAAGTTCACAAAAGTTAATATGAAAGAGGAAATTCTGAAAGCAGCCAGATGTAAGAAATCTATTACCTACAAGGGGAAGAATATTAGAATAACTGCAGACCTCTCTGATCAAACCTTTCAAGCTAGAAGAGAATGGTCATTGACTTTTAACCTCCTAAAACAAAAGAACTTTCAACCCAG
>CAUYON010087186.1:0-10586 GCA_963573935.1 Arctocebus calabarensis
GGCCTAAAGGAGGAGATGGGGAAAGACTGGGAGAGAAACGGAGAGAGCTTCTCTCTCCCCACTAGAATTCTCTCCCTCTACCAGGAGCCTTAATGTTTTCTGTATTCTTTTCTGTGAATAAATTCTGTCTTACAAATAAAATAAAATAAAATAAAATTTAAAAAAAATTTTTTAAAAATGCAAACTCAAAATTGTGTCAATAAGAGTTAAGAACGTGAGGAATAATTCATGAAATAACAGTTCTTGAGTACCTATTGTTTCAGTGGCTGTTGATACACTGTCATTAAATTCTCTCAAAATCCAAAAAAAAAAAAAAGTTTTGCATATTCCTGGTAGCCCAGACTGTTCTGAGCTATATTTCTTTTCCCCTTTTTGTCAAGATCCTTCAAAGAAAGCATCTTAAATGAAGCTTGTTCCTTCACGACTAGGAAGGTTCATTCCTGGATGTATCTGTTCCACGTGAGTGGGTAAGGCTACATCTCAGGAATTTTATTTTATTTTATTTATATATATATATATATTTTTTGAGACGGAGTCTCATTATGTCACCCTTGGTAGAGTGCTGTGGCATCACAGCTCACAGCGACCTCTAAGTCTTGGGATTCTCCTGCCTCAGCCTCTCAAGTAGCTGGCTGGGACTACAGGCGCCTGCCACAATGCCCCACTATTTTCTTGTTGCAGTTGCCATTGTTGTTTAGCTGGCCCAGGCTGGGTTTGAACCTGCCAGCCTCAGTGCATGTGGCTGGTGCCATAACCACTGTGCTATGGGTACCAGGCCTCAGTGAGGAATTTAAAGATCCAAAAGCCAAATTGGGATGACATCACAAGGTGAGAAAAATGAGGTCTCAGTCAAGTGACTGACTTATATAGCTGCTATCACTTGTTGAATCAACGCTTGTCTTTATAATACTGTGAGGTTAGTTTTGCAAATAAAATAAAATGAGAGATACATAGTATAATAGAAATACAGGCTTGGCACCTGTAGCTCAGTGAGTAGGGCGCTGGCCACATGCACCAAAGCTGGCGGGTTCGAGCCTGGCCCAGGCCTGCTGAACAACAATGATAACTGCAACAGAAAAACAGCGGGGCGTTGTAGTGGGCGCCTATAGTCCCAGCTACTCTGGAGGCGGAGGCAAGAGAATTGCTTAAGCCCAAGAGTTTGAGGTTGCTGTGAGCTGTGTGACTCTACAAACCAATGAACAAACAAAATACAAACAAACAAACAAATGAAATACAATGAGCAGAAGGATTATAATAAAAAAGAGAATTTATATTCCAGAAGGAAAAAATCCTGTTTCAATAGGGAGTCAAATAACAGCATAATGAAGAAATATTGGCGCCTGTGGCTCAATGGGCTAAGGCACCAGTCATGTACACCTGAGCTGGCGGGTTCAAATCCAGCCTGGGCCCGCCAAACAACTGCAACCAAAAAATGGCCTGGCATTGTGCTGGGCACCTGTAGTCCCAGCTACTTGGGAGGCGGAGGCAGGAGACTCGCTTGAGCCCAGGAGTTGGAGGTTGCTGTGAGCTGTGATGCCATAGCACTCTACCCAGGGTGATAGCTTGAGGTTCTGTCTCAAAAAAGAAAAAACAAGTCCTTTAAAGACTTGTAGCCAGAAAACAATTTATGGTTTAGTCCAAATTGTAGGTGTTGATGGAAAAGAAGCCATATTCTAGAATTATTATTTATTTATTTATTCATTTTTTGAGACAGAGTCTCACTATGTCACCCTCAATAGAGTGCTGTGATGTCACAGCTCACAGTACCCTCAAACTCTTGGACTTAAGTGATTCTCTTGCCTCAGCCTCCCAAGTAGCTGGAACAACAGGTGCCTGCCACAATGCCTGGCTATTTGTTGTTGCTGTTGTTGTTGTCATTGTTGTTTGTTAGGCCTGGGCTGGGTTCGAACCAACCAGCTGTATGTGGCTAGCGCTTTAACCACTATGCTATAGGCACTGAGCCTAGAAAATAATTTAAAGTGGTTTATTCTGAGCCGAATTTGAGGACCATGACCTGGGGCTTCACACCCAAGAAGCCTTGAGCAAGTGGACTGGCTGTGGTGGGGTTACCGTTTGGTTTTATACATTTCAGGGAGACAGGAATGATAAGTAAAGTCATAAATCAGTATGTAGAAGGCATATATTGGTTTGGCCCAAAAATGTGGGACGTCTCAAAGCCAGGGCTTATAAGTTATAGGTAGGTTTAAAGATTCTTTAGTTGACATTTGGAGGAGAGAGCTAGGCTCTGTCTAATAGACCAGGAGTCAGCAAAAAGGAATGCTGAGTTAAGATAAGGGTTTGTCTGTTAATCAGAGACAAACTACGGGACTTATGCCCAGACTTCAGTAGTTTGCTGTGTATATTGAGGGCCTGCAGTTAAGTCTTGCATAGTGTTAGGCCTGTTAATGAGTCACAAAGGACATCTCTAAGAAAGGAATGGGGACATGATGAGGCATGTCTGACCTCCTTTCTTATGGCTAGCAACTCAGTTTTAGGGATGCCCTTGACCAAGGGGAGGTCCAGTCAGTTATTTTCTTAGGGGGACCCTTAAGATTTTATTTTAGTTCACATAGGAAAATAATAAAAACTCAAAAAACAATATTTGGGACTAGAATCAGGTAATAGGTGTGCCATAGTTTTCCTTTGAAACATAATTTTTCTTTCTCCAGTTTCCCATTTCTACTAAAGATGAATCAAAATAGCACCAATTTACCAGCAAAATTGATTTTAGTATTATACTTGGCTTGATTATTTGTATAAAGCATAACAAGAATAGTGAATGGCCACATAGGCTCTTTTCTGTTGGCTTTACTGGAAATTTTTCACAAGGAATCTCAGATTAGACTTGTAGAAGCCTCTTAAGGCTAGGAGGTCAAGCCAAGCATTCACTATCAGACTATGCGTGTAGTATCTGTATGAAGTAGGTGAATTCCTCTCTTCTAAAGGTCCCAAAATATGTTGAGATTCCCAGGCCTGTCAGAAAATGACATTGTTTACTTACGAACACTGTGTAGACCAGGTACCGGTCCAGCCTTTCCACAGAGGTGTTTTGTTTTGATTTATCAGAGTCTCTTGGTGTCGACCTAGCTCACAGCAACCTCCAATTCTTGGGTTTGAGTAATCCTCCTGCCTCAGCTACCCAGTAGCTGGGACTATAGGATCCTGCCACAAGGCCTGGCTAAATCTTTCTTTCTTCCTTCTTTCCTTCCTTCCATTCGTCTCACTGACTAACTTGTTTTTTTAGCCTTGGGAGAGCACCATGGCATCACAGCTCACAGCTCTTGGGCTTAGGTGATTCTCTTCCATCAGCCTCCCAATTAGCTGTGACTACAGACACCTGCCACAATGCCCAGCTATTTTCTTTTTGTTGCGGTTTGGCCACGGGCCAGGTTCGAACCCACCACCCTTGGTATGTGGGGACCAGCACCTTACTACCTGAGCCACAAGTGCTGCAGCTCTATTCCTTTCCTTTTTTATTACTCGGTTTTATTTTTCTTATTAAAATCATTTTAAACTTTAAAAAAGTTGTTCAAGAGGTTAGGAAATTATGTAAGCTCTTTTCTTTTCTTTAAACCACTTGTTCTTGTTCTTCTTTCTTGCTGATCCAGCCCTGAGGAGAAGTGCCAAACTTTGGAGAATAATGAGACAAATTCTTTCACTCCCCATTTCTGTAGCTTACTCAAATGGTATATAAATCTTTTGTGATTTCTTATTACTACTACATGAAATTCTTGTTCAAAGGATAAAACCAAATTTCACTTTTATGTTAATATGTTGTTAATACCAAATCTAGCATGAATGTGGTGGGACTAGTGCTGAGGGAGTCCAGGAGATCAGCCTGAGAAACAAAATGAGACCCTATCTCTACAAAAAATAAACAAGTTAGCCAGGAAGGGCAGCACATGTCTGTAGTACCTGCGACGGTAGAGGGTGAGGTAGGAAGATCCCTTGAGTCCTGGCGTTTGAGGTTGCAGGGAGCTATAATTGTGCCACTGCCTTCAGGCCCAGGCAACAGAGTGAGATTCTGCCTCCAAAAAAAAAAAAAGCTAATTTTATTAAACCTTATAAACAAATCCATTCAATCTCAGTCAGCTTTGATCTCCCAAGATAAGATTTTCATTTTATAACCTCTTAAATATCCTATTGAAGGGCAGATTAATGCTCTAAGAAAACCCTGTGTCCCAACACAGTGACCCAGACTCTAACATTGCATCAGTGTGCTATGGATATCCATGCTCAATTTTTATTTTTACCTTTTCAAAATTGACACGGCTCGGCACCCGTAGTTCAGTGACTAGGGTGCCAGCCACATACTCCAAAGCTGGTGGGTTCAAGTCTGGCTCGGGCCTGCTAAACAGCAAAGACAACTGCAACCAAAAAATAGCTAGGGGTTGGGGTGGGCAAATGTAGTCCCAGCTACTTGGGAGGTGGCGACAAGGAGAATCGTTTAAGCCCAAGAGTCTGAGGTTGCTGTGAGCTATGATGCCCCAGCACTCTACAGAGGGCAACATAATGAGACTCTGTCTCAAAAAAAAAAAAGTTGACAGATAATATTTACTAAAACATGTCGTAAAAAAGGGCATGGTCTCTCCTTTTTTTTTTTTTTTTTTTTGAGACAGAGCCTCAAGCTGTCACCCTGGGTAGAGTGCTATGGTATCACAGCCCACAGCAACCTCCAGCTCCTGGGCTTACACGATTCTCTTGCCTCAGCCTCCCAAGTAGCTGGGACTACAGGTGCCGTGCACCACAATGCCTGGCTATTTTTTGGTTGCAGCGTCATTGTTGTTTGGCAGGCCCAGGTTGGATTCGAACCCACCAGCTCAGGGTGTATGTGGCTGGTGCCTTAGCTGCTTGAGCCACAGGCTCTGAGCCAGGCATGGTCTCATCTATAAGAAGAAAATATTAATCAGTAATATTCAAATAAGTAAAACCATGCTGTACAGTGAAGACAGCAATATATACAGACAAAACTATACAACTTTTGCAACACAGGCATAACATTTCACAAAATATCAATTAGATACGCACCTAATAATAACCTGTTTATCCTCAAATGGTTTTGTGGCCTAAGAGTCACCTGACTTGCATAAACAAAGTACTTCTCTGGAAGAAACTTCAGGTACCTCATAAAAGGAAAGAAGGTGGCAGCAACTAAGATGGCATAGGCTTCAAGCAAAAAAAAAATTATTTTTAGGCTTGGCGCCTGTGGCTCCAGGGTGACAGCTTGAGGCTCTGTCTCAAAAAAAAAAAAAATTTTTTTTAAAAAGGTTAGTTGCAAAATGTTCCAGCATCTTTCCATAGGGCATTATCAGTAGAGATATGAAATAAGAAACTTAGGGCGGTGCCTGTGGCTCAGTGAATAGGGCTCCAGCCCCATATACTGAGGGTGACGGGTTCGAACCTGGCCCTGGCCAAACTGCAACAAAAAATAGCCGGGCGTTATGGGGGACGTCTGTAGTCCCAGCTAGTTGGGAGGCTGAAGCAAGAGTATAGCCTAAGCCCATGAGTTGGAGGTTGCTGTGAGCTGTGATGCCCCAGCACTCTACCGAGGGCAAGAAAGTGAGACTCTTAAAAAAAAAAAAAAAAAAAAAAAAAAGAAGAAACTTACCTGGCCAGGCAGGGTGGCTTAAGCCTATAATCCCAGCACTTGGGAGGCTGAGGTGGGTGGATGCCTGAGCTCACAGGTTTGAGATCAGCCTGAGCCAGAGCGAGACCTCATCTCTAAAATAGCTAGGCGTTGTGGCAGGCACCTGTCATCCCAGCTACTTGGGAGACTGAGGCAAGAGAATCGCTTATGCCCAAGAGTTTGAGGTTACTGTGAGCTGTGATGTTACAGCACTCTAGGAAGGGTTACAAATGAGACTCTGGTCTCAAAAAAGAAAACCAAACCTTATACCTTGAAGTATGGAAGTGGTGAAGAAAAAAATCCCAACCAAACCCCTGACTTCACTGAACAAAGTGAGCCACTGATGAAAGGAACCTAAATCACAAAATCAGTGGGGCATGGAGGTAATATGTCACTGGCTTTCCAGCCTTCCTAAATGACCAGGGGCCTTACACTAGCACACCCCGGGCTTGTTGTGATGGCCCCTCTCACCCTCCTCAGGGACTGCAGCACAGCCCCCTCTCCAGGGAAAGTACAGCTTTAGGTTTACTTGGCCTCAGCCTCACCACAGCAGCTGGTGAGGGGAGGCTCTTCAGGGAGCCCTGGGGCCTGTGTAGCCTTCCCACACAGCTGGAGGCCAGCCTATGGTCAGTCCAGTTCAGTAAACTCCCATGACAACTGAAGGGACCCTTTTGCACAGACCCTTTTTTTGAGACAGAGCCTCAAGCTGTCACCCTGGATAGAGTGCTGTGGCATCACAGCTCACAGCAACCTCCAACTCCTGGGCTCAAGTGAACTCCTGCCTCTGCCTCCCAAGTAGCTGGGACTACAGGCACCCGCCACAACACTGGGCCATTTTTTTGTTGCAGCCGTCATTGTTGTTTGGCGGGCCCGGGCTGGATTCGAACCCGCCAGCTCAGGTGTAATGTGGGCCCATTGAGTCACAGGTGCCGAGCCTGCACAGACCCTTTTAAAGTAGTGTCCAAAAGGGATGAGAGGAAGGTGAGACCTTGAAATGAGAATCAATGGGCTGAGGCCCAGGAGTGCCTGGGGGCAACCACAGCGCTAGAGGGGAGTCCCTCCTTAGGCAGACACTGCACCTGCCTCCAAGTGGATTATCTAAAATGAAAGGTGTGGTAAGTGGTGCCTGGAAGCCCTTTCCCACTAGGATTGGTAAAAAACTAATTAAGACAGTTGTCTTAACCAGTTAAGACAGACTAAGGGACCAATACCTTGGTTGTAGGTCATTAACACTATGACCTGAAAGATTGTTTGGAAAATGTTACCCACACTATCCAAACTTAATAGCAAAGATAAAGATGTATTGTCTGAGGGGAGGCTATCACTCCAACCCAGTGTGGAGAGGGAAAAGGGTAAAAAACAGAGCTTATAAAAATGCACTTTCAGGCTTGGTGCCTGTGGCTCAACAGGCTAAAGCGCCAGCCACATACACCTGAGCTGGCGGGTTCGAATCCAGCCCGACTCGCCTTGTGGCGAGTGCCTGTAGTCCCAGCTACTTGGGAGGTGGAGGCAGGAGTTCACTTGAGTCCAGGAATTGGAGGTTGCTGTGAGCTTTGATGCAACAGCACTCTATCCAGGGGGACAGCTTGAGGCTCTGTCTCAAAAAAAAAAAAAATTCACTTTCGATCCTCAAACTAAAGCAATCCCTTCTCCTGCCTCTCTCTGAACATGGCCAGCATTTTAGTCATCCAGCCATTTCATGGGGTCTGGCTAAACAACAAACAACCTGATTTTTGCCAAAATCCTAACTCTCACAAAAACTTAAAACAGCCAATGTGAGATACTTATTTTTAAGTTCTACATTTAGTAGCTGATGTACATATAAGGGTTTCAATAAAACATAATCTTTTTTTTTTTTTTTTTGAGACTGAGCCTCAAGCTGTCACCCTGGATAGAGTGCTGTGGCATCACAGCTCATAGCAACCTCCAAATTTTGGGCTCAAGCGAGTCTCCTGCCTCTGCCTCCCAAGTAGCTGGGACAACAGGCGCCCGCCACAACGCCTGGCCATTTTTTGGTTGCAGCTGTCATTGTCGTTTGGCGGGTCCAGGCTGGACTCGAACCTGCCAGCTCAGGTGTACATGGCTGGCGCCTTAGCCCGTTGAGCCACAGGCGCCAAGCCAAAACATAATCTTTTCTTCACAACACATTAAATAAGTCCCAGCATCGGGCGGCGCCTATGGCTCAAAGGAGTAAGGCTCCAGCCCCAAATGCCAGAGATGGTCGGTTCAAACCCAACCCTGGCCAAAAGATAAATAAATAAACAAGTCCCAGCACAACTGACTGCTTCCAAAACTTCCACCCAAGGGCTGGCCACCCCTCCTGGTTGAAAATGACTCATGACAAGGGCCCCATGCTTATGTCAGCATAACTGAAGGACCATGAGTTTCTCAGGATAGCTTTATTTTACCTCTCAGACTCTTCTCTCCAAATGTCCCAAGGCTCATACGAATATAATCATTAATGGGAAACAGCACATCAAACCTTCCCAGCAAGTAGAAAACATTTTGCTAATACTACAAAAGAGGGTGATCCACTTTTGGTGGAAAAACATGGCTTCACTGCCATAGTACTGAAATCAGTAGGAGTCTTTTTTTTTTTGAGACAGAGCCTCAAGCTGTCACCCTGGATAGAGTACTGTGGCATCACAGCTCACAGCAACCTCCAATTCCTGAGATTAAGCGAGTCTCTTGCCTCCGTCTCCCAAGTAGCTGGGACTACAGGTGCCTGCCAGAACGCCCAGCCATTTTTTCTTTTTGGTTGCAGCCGTCATTGTTGTTTGGCTGGCAGGGCTGGATTCAAACCTGCCAGCTCAGGTGTACGTGGCTGGCGCCTTAACCCGTTGAGCCACAGGTGTCAAGCCATCAGTAGGAGTCTTAAAACTGTTTCTCTTCACACGTAATGTGAATCATTCCTAAAACCCATTGGCCTCTCACAAGAGAAAAAGAGAAGGAGCAAGTGATCTTGATTGTACAGTCACCTCTATGTACTTCTGTCAGGTACAAAGGACTGTCAGTTGGTCAATTTTTAGAAAAACGTGTGAATAATCTCCTCTAGTTTTAGCCAACTTGGTGACACACAAAATTTCTTTCCTGAGATTGATCTTCCACAAACCTTTTACAACTTGCTTAAACCGCAAGTTTTGTCCTGTACTTCCTTTTTATGTTGGCATTTTCACCTTAGGACAAAAATTCCATTTTCCTTCTTCCCCCCCTTATTAGTTTGACCACACAAAGTTTTCATGCAAAGGAAAAAAAAAATTGCTCTTTTTGTTACTGCCCAGCTGGGTTGTATTGCCCACTGGGTTGTATTACACTAAGTCAACACTGGTTGCAGTGGAGAAAGAGTTTAATACTCAGGGTGCTGAGCAAGGAGATGGGAGAAATTTCTCAAATCTGTTTCCCTGAGGATTTGGGTGCTAGGGCTTTTCAAGGTAGTTTGGCAGACAAACGGTTAGGAAATCGGGTCTGCTGATTGGCTGGGGATGAAGTCATAAAAGCAGAAATTATCCTCCTGCACTGAGTCAGTTTCTGGTTAGAGGTTTGCAGGACCTGTTGAGCCAGTTCCCACTATGGTCAGTGGTCTGGTTGGCATCAGTTGGTCTCCCCAGTGCAGAATCTGGAAGATATCTCAAAGTTCAGTCTGTTTTCTATAGAAACAATCTGGGAAGTCACAAATCTTGTGTTAGTCAAGGATACATGATTCCTAGGCAGTAAGCAATTACAGGAAGGCAAGCTAGGGAACGTTGTTTGTTTTTTTTTTTTTTTGGAGACAGAGCCTCAAGCTGTCACCCCAGATAGAGTGCCGTGGCATCATAGCTCACAGCAACCTCCAATTCCTGGGCTCAAGCAAGTCTCCTGCCTCTGCCTCCCACGTAGCTGGGACTACAGGCACCGGCCACAACGCCCAGCCATTTTTTTGTTGCAGCCGTCATTGTTGTTTGGCGGCCCGGGCTGGATTCAAACCTGCCAGCTCAGGTGTACATGGCTGGCGCCTTAGCCTGTTGAGCCACAGGCGCTGAGCCAGGTTGCTTTTTTTTTTAACTAGCCTCTACCTTTGTGAAGTTCAGGCCCCTAGCACAGTTCTCACTCATGGCCCTTTGTTAATTTTATAAAGAGAAGTTCCATTTTCAACTTTCTGTACCAAAAACTTTCTCTATACTCTTTGTATATAGAATTGTTTCCCTCATATCTAATGGTTTTAATTACATGTACAATATTAACTAGTTTTTTTGTTATTTAGTTTTTATTTTGTAATCATAAACTTAACTCTGCAATCCAGCTACACATGGAGAGGAATAAGGAAAATATGCAACCCAAAGAACTGCAGATGAGAGCACATAGATTACAGGATATTGCGAGCAAATGGAGTAGAAGGGTGCTCTCCTGAGCTACACAAGGAATGGTTTGGTGGTTGAAACATTGAGTCAAATTTATTACAGCTGTCCACAGTCAGTAATGGCAATCTTCTTGCTGGTCTTGCCATTCTTGGACCCAAAGCGCGCCATGGCTTCTACCACATTCATGCCTTCTTTCACCTTGCCAAAGAGTACTGCTTGCCATCCAACCCCTCAGTCTTGGTACTGCAGATGAAAAACTGGGAACTGTTCGTGTTGGATCCAGCATTTTCCATGGACAAGATGCCAGGACCTGTATGCTTCACGACAAAGTTTTCATCTTAGAATTTCTCCCCATAGGTAGACTTGCTACCAGTGCCATTATGGCGTGTGAAGTCACCACCCTGGCACATAAACCCTGGAATAATTCTCTGAAAACAGAAACCCTTTTTCTCCAGTGCTCAGAGCACAAAAGTTTTCTGATGTCTTTTTTTTTTTGAGACAGAGCCTCAAGCTGTCACCCTGGGTAGAGTGCTGTGGCATCACAGCTCACAGCAACCTCCAATTCCTGGGCTCAAGCGAGTCTCCTGCCTCTGCCTCCCAAGTAGCTGGGACTACAGGTGCCC